>NDFZ01005397.1:450391-477522 GCA_002192655.3 Mamestra configurata | reverse complement strand
TCCGCAATCCCCGGCTGGTGCCGGCCCGCCACTGCGGGCCACCTCGCGTCGGCGAGGGGAGTGAGGTGTTTAACTCCCCTCGCTACGTCAAAGAGGGGCGCACGGGAACACCACGCGCCGCCACCTCGGGTCCGGATGAATGGGGGGCGACGGACATCCCCAAGTCCGCCGCCCCTGGACCCAGTTAGGGGGGCCGGAAGAGGGCAGCGTATGCCCTCCTCCGACGCCCGATGCGCCTGCTGCGGGCAGGGAGAGCGGTTGTGATCTCCCTCTCCCTTTCCGCAGCCTCCTTCTGCGCGATAACTGTCTCGCAGAAGGAGACCACCGCGTCCCAGGACTCCTCACCGCCGACCATAGCATGAACTACGGCTGGCAACGAGAGGTCACCGCCTACCACAGAGATGAGGGCACGGCGCGGCTCCTCCCAAGCGGCACACTCTGCCAGCGTATGCCGCGCCGTGTCCTCCCGACAGTCGACCCAGTGGTGACATCGAGCGTCCGGCTCCCTTCCTATGCGACACAGGAACCTCCCGAAGCAGCCATGCCCCGAGAGGACCTGCGTCGCACGAAACGACAGGGAGCCGTGCCTTCTGTACCTTACGTACCTACATTAACAATACATTGTAATTAGTTAAATATAATAAATTATTCAAACGCAACCTAATTCGTGTTTAGGTTGTGTAATGCCATACGAAACCATAAAATGATCAAATGTTTTAAAGCTAGCTAGCTACGGCAATTTTACATTGCCGTAGCTATTGTTTTTCTCAATGGCTCATAAAATGGGTCCAGTAAGAAACTATAAATCAGAACAGTTGTAAATATCTCCGTGCAATGCACCTTATCTTATCAACGACCGTTTAAACTTCATTTGCGAGAATTCTTAAAATGATAAAAGTTTACAAAATTTGTCAGCGATGCAGTATTGACTGAACATTCGTCGTATTAAAAAGCTAGTATAGAAATCTATACATATAGGTACTTCAATCACTTAAACCAAAACCACTCTTGGTTTAGTGAGAGAATGCAATATATTTAAACACAGCACAACGGCTCAATCTAACAAAGACCAGTTTTAAACTCAGCGAATATGATCGTAACGTGGAAACGGTCACAGCTACTCTTGCTTCTGTTCCCATGCTACTTGAGCTTATCTGATGATTACGTCTGGGCTCGCGATATCGCAGCACAAGCAACCTGACGATCGTAAAGAGTGCGCTGTGCACTCTTCACACAACGCAACAGTAGTGATCCAGGAATCAAGTGATGCGATAATCCACTTGAGTAGTTCCCGTCACGTACTACCATAAGTAGGTGACGATGTACGGATCTTGTGACAAATAAGGGCTTCTAATGAGCTGACTATTGAGGTGTCGGTTAATTGAGATTCGTGGAAAGATTGCCTCCTACGTAGATTATAAACTTTTATATATTTTATTGTTATTACAAGCTGAAATTTTAATGGTTGTTTTTCCGCAGCGAAATGAGTTTGTCTTGGTAATACAATCGATTTAGAAATCCGCGCGGCCCGCGTATTTCGTTTCTTTGACGCCATACGTTTTATCTTGTCAGCGCCCTGGCCGCGCGCCTTGTCCACTTTGTGGAGCAAGTCCCTTACTGTAAAGTTTCGTCGAAATCCGTTCAGGACATTTCAGCAAAGAGTAAAAAACATCCATACCGTTAATAATAGTAATATTACTAACTGCTCAAGACGCTCAAGTGTCAGTAATTATATCGCACAGTCATTTCTCGCTAACCATATCAGCGTTACTGCTTATTGTTTGAAATATAAGTGTAGGGTAGAGACATCACAGAACTCAGCTTATAAAGAGCACATTTTGCCACACGAGCTAAAGAGATGTTTGTTCAGCCCACTCAGTTTCCCTGTCACTACCCACTATCCACACAAAACGCCATTACAATCTTTTAGGCAACATACACGTATACGATTACTGAGCAAGCCTGTTTTATGGAGCACACCATGGGCTCACAGTTATTGCAATTTAAACTGTCAATTAACGGACATGACGTCACGCCACAGTACCCGGTGCGAGCCTAGAGGACACTGGTGCCATTAGTTTGTCGACCTCTCACATGGGTAACGAAAATAACCCGTTTTATGGGAAGGTGTGTCCAAACTCTGATGTTTGTTTGAGAGCTGTGTGCTTTAAAACGCACTCTTTAACCCCATAGAAGTAAAGTGTTTAGTCGAAACTCCGAGAACCTAATCTCTTTACACATATTTTTCAAAGCACTTTTTTTTTTTTGAGATGAGTTTACACTTGACTCTAGTCTACTTACTTTGTATTCGAAAACTCTATTCCGACCCCACCACTTTTAGGCACACAATGATTTTATTTCGCACTAGTACGGAAAAGTGCGCCAGTCTCACCTGCATGAAACTGCTCTGTCACGGGCGAGGTTGATAAAAGGTTAAATGTAATCTAAAGTCACCACTTAATGCAAGACCGATGAGCCGGAAGGAAATAATTTCAGTTCGTACTTCTTGTTGACCAAACGCCTACCCTGGTAGTTTTAAAAACCTATGCCCCTCCTAAATAATCTCGCCAACTTTTCATTTCGGGATTACTTTCATTGCGCGTACTGCTGCAATGAGGAGTGAGATTCACTGCCGGAGTCTGTCCTTCCTGACAGCTATTACCTGGAGGTCTTTAAGTCAAGAGTGAATAGACTACTGCGTTTATTCGTCGACCAAATAATCGCTTTTCATCAGGTGAGAATCTGGTGAATCATGTCTATCGCTTTAAAAAAAAACCCTTGGACATTTCTAATTATGCTTTTGTATAACTTCTCACCTTCCTCCCCGCGTTGTCCACCCCGTCTATGTGGAAGCCCCTGTTGTGTCCATGCGAGAGGAAGGTCAGGGCGTGGCCATCCTCCTTCAGGTTGAAGAGCACCTCTCCTTCGACGTGCACCGTGTACTTGTTCCCTTTGAAGCCGCGGCCCTTCTGGTTGATGTTGACGCGGCCCAACTGGGTCAGGCGCTCCAGGCCTGAGATTCCTGAAACAGAAATGATTCTAGATGACGGTTGGTTATATCAATATAAACTGATTTACATGTCAAATACTTTTATCATCATCTGCCTAGCCTTTTCCCAACTATATTGCTTCAGGGTCAGGACCGCAGAAACTCTTTCAAACAATTCCGCAAACCAGGCAGTTGGAACTTACACCTAGCTTTATCTTTCTTACTTCCCATGATACCCAATTTAAAACTGCCAGTAAATAGTTTAACTTACTAACTGAAATAAAAGCTTTCAGTTTAAGTTGGTCGCTGGGTTGATGGTACTCGTAATAGTTTCTACTTCAAACAGATCCATCACTGCACGAACCCTGTTACTAGCTAGATTTTAATTAACTTGTCGTGTTCCTAACAGCTTATTTAAGGGATCGCCAAAAACGTCAGTCTGTGTTTTTTTTTTTACTTTTTCAGTCTTAATACGACGTAGGAATATGAAATAGATTTGATAGTATTTGTCGTATAAACGTCACCGGAAAATTGCAGACTCCGTAAGATTGTAAGTAATAAATATTTATTAGATGATTTCTCGATATCTATCGATATCTCTTATTTTATATTTGCTGGCCGAAATTAAAGGCAGAATAAGAGAACAATATTGTACATTTTACCTGCCTTCTGTACCTACCTTATTAATGCAAAACAATGTTAACCACACACAGACACAAACACACACTCTCGGGCAAGTGGGTGTTCATACCCGGTGCCCTACCCGGGCGCTGGGGTGAGGACTTATATTGCGCTCACGGACACAACACTCCAAAGACACGCACATCTTTTGTTTTGTATCTTAACTCTCTCCCTCTCAGTACTTGGAGCTTTTACAATGTTGTAGTACGTAAGTGCAACTTAATATTTTCATTTGAAGGGTGTGAGCCTCGAGATCTGTCATACAGGTCCCGATCCCAGTATACTCTCTAGATCTTACAAAAGTTGGAATCTCTCTGTAACTTAGATACTATGAACCAAATTGTACCTCTTTGAGAGAATTAAACTATATTATAGAATTATTATATTATTCTAAGTGTATGTATACGTGAAGTGAGTAAGAATAGAAATAATTTCTAAATTGAGTTTTACATTATAATAATAATATAATGATACTCTTTAGGCCTGTTCTTCTAAGCAGAGCAGTTACAAGCGACCAAATTAGAAACTTCTACTTATTTATTTATTTATCGCTGGTGGGCTGTTTTGCAAACAAGGTAAATAGGCACTTTCGGACGATACATTTTGAAATATCCCCATAAACTGGCAATTATAGGAAATATCTAGTACATTCTTAATTAGTTTTAACATATATTTTTCCTGTGCTTGTTTCTATTTCTAAACAATTAGTGTTCCTTCCTGTTGACATGTTTCTTGTAGAGGTCGCAATTTAGGAACATTCATTAAAACGGAGACCTTAGTTTTGTACTTAAACCACCTTGAACTTACCAAGTGATTCCTATACATATCTTACCTATTTCAAAAATTGCGTAATCCTATAAATGCTTCAATTAGTTAACACATTTTATTTATTCTCATTTAAGTTTACCTAAAGGAATTAGAATTTTGATGAGAGAATAATAAAAAAATAAATTAAAAAAAAACTACGTATTATAGGTTTCAAAGTCAAAGTCAAAGGTAAGTAACCTCTGATTATGACTAAAAACATCGTATTTTTATTTATTTAATCTTACCTGTATGATTAGCAGTGGCCATTGTTTGCAATCAAACAGTGGAAAATCAACAGAAGTCAATACTCGTATCTAAAAACGATAAACGCACTTCAACCACAACGACATAAACACAATTTGATGTTAATAAAAACTTGCAGTGCAATTTACAACGTCAACCTCATTCAAACATATCGGTATATGACAACATAGCTATTAATAAAATCCAAGACGAAAACAGCACAAAAAAATAGGCGTCAATTAAAACCAACCAATGACCAAACTACGCGAAATATGTGGATAAACTATTATCTGCAATTACTATTCTTGGCGCGGTATGTATGCGTCTGTCCCCTGCAAGGCCAGACGTCTGACTGGCGTCTACAGTCTAGTGCCTACTCACGAAACCATACCTACATACATGCGAACTATGTTGACTATAATGGCCAGGGGTGGTGAAGGTATGGCTCGTTTAGCCGCAGTATGCAACGGACGCATAGGGATGCGGCACCATGTAAAATATTTACACGCAATTGATAAAATCGGAGTAGGGATATGTGTAGCTAACTAGCAACTAATTGCGTTGCATCGTGTAATCTAATTAATTATTGTTGTTTCTTTTATTTTATTATATGAAAGAAAAGGGAGTTAGTGATAGCGTGACGGCTGACAGGACAGAATGGAAGAAAAAAACGTGTTGCGCCGACCACAAGTAACATGGGATAAGGTCAGGAAGATGATGTTTGTTTTATTTTCTGGCTCGCTAAGCTTCAGTGGGATTGGGCTGGACATGTTTGTCGCATGTCAAACGAGCAATGGGCAAAAATAACCACCGAACGAATGCGGCAGACCAAGGCGAGTTTTGTGTTAAAAGGGAGAGGGAGACTTTTGTCAAGTTGACCACAAGAACTTATTTCACTTTAAATAAAACGTCACGAATTTAGAGAAAGGTTCACCACCCCTGCCATAGCTACTATGTATGTTATGTGGTAGGTCTTGATACACTATCAGGCCCGATGTGCACAGCAACCCAATTTGTATGCATTTTGAAGCAAAACAGTTGACGTAAGCACAACAAAACACGATTCAAATATAATCTGTGGATTGTGCTCACTTATACGCATATCTAATCTAAACTATAAATAATAATTATATTATATTATAAAGAGGAAAGATTTATTTGTTTGTTTACGATTGGGCTCAAAAACTACTGAACCGATTTTTAAAATTCTTTCGCCATTAGAAAGCTACGTTATTAACTTAAAACATAGGCTATATTTTATCTTCGGAAAATAGAAATCCCTATAAAAATTGCAATAATGTAACCCAAAGTAGCAGAACATAGTTGCCTAATAAATTTATTATTTGGCGTGCGCTGAGAAAACTATTACAATATTAAAGTACTTATTATTACTTATAAAATAATCCGCGAGGGTATGTCTTTCTGTTCAAATTATTCAATCAAAACCCGGGTGGAATGGAATAGTTATGATTTTGGTATCATGATTTTTATAATTACCATTTAAATAGTTTGATAATTAAGATTGATTAGGTACCTGTAAATAACACTTTAAATTATTCAAATCGGACCTTTCGTTTAAAAGTTGTGACGGGTATAAAAATGCTTTAGTCTTAATGTCCGATAAAGTTGAAACACGGCATTAATGATTTCGAAATAAAAAAAATACAATTGTTTGGATTTTTCGAAAATAAACCCCTAAAAGGGTAAAAAGGGGTGATGAAGTTTTTAGGGGAGGACATTATTGCTTGCTTCAAGTTATGTGGACATTGGTACGAAGGGTACTTGATAAGTGATAAGGTACGTGGATATTGGAATAAGTGAGTTAATTGAAACAGATCTAACAATTTTTGCCTAATCAACCCATGACGGGGTGAACGGGGTGAATAGATGCGCTGATCTTGAGACCACAGAATCAGCAGTACAAAAGGCTGGGTAATTAATGAAAATCATTGAGCTTAATTTTCCAAAACTAACCTTTAAAAGGCTTAAGACTAGGAATTGAAGTTTGTGAAGTACCTATTAAATCCGCGCCGACGAAGCCGCGGGCGAAGTCCTACAATTAGTAATGGCTTGGGTTATTTCTTGAGGAATGTTTAAAAGACTTCCTGAATTGGGTTAATTATGCATCGCTGCAAAATGCAGGTACGTTCGTGGTACTTCCAAATTTAATTGTAAGGCATTGACGTCATTTTGTGGGGCATTGACCCGACCCTACCCTGTTCGACCTAAATTAAATGGAGTAGTACCGGCGCCGACCAACAGTCCGCGGTCGCAGGTTTGATTCTTCTCATTAGTATGAACATTGCAAAAACGCTCTTATACAAGACGTGTTTGCTAGGTACATCAAGTTGTGATATTGGAGAGAAGGTGAAGAGAAAAAAACTTAAAAAAAACCCTTTTTTTAAGGTGACACAACTAAATTGACATTATTCATATAATGAGTGGTTGCGCTATTTACCGTTAACTTTGTGCCTTCGTAGATCAAGTCCGGACCAGCTCATAGTTAAATATCTACTTTGCTTTGGGATAGACAAAAACCTAAAAATATCTCACTTTACTAGATTTTATTGATTTAAACTTGAGGAGGTCAATAGTTTATCTTCGAAGAACAACGTCCAATGCAAATTCAATATATTTAACTAAACCCAACGCAAAAAGAACCATCAAGACCGATTCATAAACAATAAAGATATGCCCAAATAGATAACCCCAAAACCATGGTTGACTAGTACACATCTGCGGACCCCTTCACAGCGTATCGGCGTGATATTATGTTATGAACTGGTGTAAATAATAAACAGACATACAATTTCAGCAATGCCGGAAGATTTGCTATCATTTATTGAAGAATTCCGTTGCCTCTCTCTCTATCTCCGAAGTTCTTTATCAGATCTTCACCAAATGAAACGGGACCAGTCCGAAAAAACACTATTCCGAACAAAAAAAAGAATCATCCAGATCGGATGACAATTGGCGAAAATATCGCTGAACAAACATACAAAAAAAAAGCAGTCGAATTGAGAACCTACTCCTTTTTTTGAAGTCGGTTAATTAAGGAACACAGTTGAGAGATGGCCAATTTATAAAATGTGATACCCATGTAAGATTTCGAACAGTTTCAGATTTTGTGAATTCTTGAATTTGACCTACGTATGCTTCATCTCTTTTGACAGACCAACCTTGACAATCCAAAAGTGCCTGTTGTTGTGATATTTGCTTGGAATAGTATTAAATATATTATTAGTAAAATAAGAGTTAGAAAAAGATGCTGAATGACAAGAGTGTTTATTTCAAGTAACTAGGCAATACATTAAGAAACAATATATCTATAAAAACAAGTCCGCACAACAGAGGTTATACTTTTCTACAACAGCCGCCCTTAATCGAAGTTGTGCAAGACAAACACACTAACAGAAAACAAAAAATAATAAAACTAAGTTTCTAGACCTAAGCTAACTGTACATCGTTTGTGTACTATAGGCCCTAGTGGCTTTGTTAGCACATCAGCAGGCATATCACTAGTTTTCACATATTCTAACATTATAACGTTATCGGNCTAAATATATAAGTATTTGGATTTTCTGAATAACCGACAAAAATCGCTTCCTTTGCCTTTACGTCTAACTTTTTCCTTTGACATGAAGGTATATGTACAAGTGCTCTGCATCCAAACACTTTCAAATGACTGAGGTCATTTCTACAACCACACCACCTGTCCTCGGGAATTTGACCACCTAAGGCTCTGTGAGGAGACCTATTTTTCAGGTATACGGCAACTTGGAAAGCATCTTCCCAGAATGCTTTAGGTAGTGAGCTTTCTGCTAACAACGTCCTCGCCTTCTCTGTAATTGAGCGGTGGGTACGTTCAGCTACTCCCACTTGTTGAGAGCTGTACGGCGCCGTCGTTTGATGTTGGATACCTTTAGAGGCAAGATAATCATCGAATTCCCTATTAACGAACTCTTTACCGCCGTCAGTTCTAACTGCTTTAATTTTCTTATCTAATTGATTTTCAACAAAGGTTTGGAAAATATTAAATTTATTTTTAACCTCTGTCTTGGAAGAAATAAAGTAAGCAAATACCTTCCTTGTATAATCATCAACAATAGTTAACATAAACCTATTCCCCTGAAAAGAGGTTGTAGACACAGGTCCCAATAAATCCATATGTATCAGTTCTAAAGGAGAAGTAGCTCTGTTATATGCTACCTTCTTAAAAGGTTTCCTTGCCTGTTTTCCTTCCACACAAGCGATGCAACTGCTTTTATCTACTACACTAAACTTTACACCTACCTCGTGATTCTTCAGTTGGGTCATGCCTATACGACACAAGTGTCCTAACCTCTTGTGCCAGAGTTTGTAACTAATATTCTGACAGTCAGAGTGCACATCCTGCGTCAAATGATTACTTGCCACATCTTCGGGAACATTAACAGTACCATCTACAACGTACAGTCCACCACAGGGCGAGGCATGAAGTACCGAATCACCTGTAAAATGAAAATGATTAGATTTATAAAAGTTACATCCATTTTTATCAAAAATACAAACAAAACCCTTATCAACAGCTTTCTGCACAGACAATAAGTTAGCTTTTAAGTCGGGGACAAAAGCAACATCGCTGATCTTGTTGATTACGTTCTCGGGTGTATTTATTGAAATGTCTCCTATGCCGCAGCATTTAATCTGCTCTCCGTTTGCGACAGTAACACTACCTTTATTCTGTATCGTAATGTTCTGAAGCCAATCTCGTCTAAAACTCATGTGTTTAGTACAACCAGAATCTACGTAAAATACCTCCTTGCTTGAGCAGCCAAAAGTATTGAGAGCTGTAAACGTTATGTTCTTAGCTTTCTCCGTTTTGCCTTTCTCCTTGTTTCTCAGCGGACAGTCAGGTCTCTTATGACCAGGTACTTGACACTCGTAGCAGACTATTCCCTTCTTCTTGGATTTAGGCTTCTTCTTCGCATGAAAGGCGGAATCTATAGATATAGCAGCATCTTTAGACATCTCATTCAGCAGTTTTGTCTTTACTAAGTCAGTAGTCACGTCTATATTACAACTTTCTAGAGCCATAATGAGAGGTTCATATTTTGAAGTGAGCCCTCCCAAAAGTATAGCAGCAATAGACCTATCCTCCATGACAACATCAATATCCGCAAGATCCTGTGCGGTTGATAAAACTGCATAAATGTACAGTTCAATATTTCCGAAATCTGACAGACTCAACCTGTACAGTTTTCGCTCTAAAGCTAGTCTTCTTCCCATTCCCTTATCTTCAAACGCCTGTTGCAAGTATTTCCATGCTTCGGCTGCAGTTTTCGCACATCTAACGTGAGTAATAGCTGCACCGTCAACTGTTAAGCAAATTTTTGCAAGAGCTTTTTCGTCGTTGCGTACCTTGATCGAAGCAGGGGTCGTGTCACCATCCGGATAACCACTAATTGTTACCCACAAGTCTTCGTGTAAAAGGTAATTTCTCATCTTAAACTTCCAAGTAGGATATCCATCTTTATTTCGAAGACAAAATGATGGAATCGAAGATGAATTCGACGTAGAGGGATTAGACTTATTAACACTCGAAGCATCTCCAGTTTCACGTGACATTTCGACTAGTAAAATTTTTAGTCACACAAGAAACTCAACTAATTTTATTACAAATTATATTTTAAACTCTTCCACAGCTTCGTGCTGATAACGTGTTGTGATATTTGCTTGGAATAGTATTAAATATATTATTAGTAAAATAAGAGTTAGAAAAAGATGCTGAATGACAAGAGTGTTTATTTCAAGTAACTAGGCAATACATTAAGAAACAATATATCTATAAAA
Source organism: Mamestra configurata (assembly GCA_002192655.3). Lineage (NCBI taxonomy): Eukaryota > Metazoa > Arthropoda > Insecta > Lepidoptera > Noctuidae > Mamestra > Mamestra configurata. The sequence goes on along the minus strand of NDFZ01005397.1, from coordinate 466,970 downwards.
ACAAGTCCACACAACAGAGGTTATACTTTTCTACAACACCTGTAAATGGTTTAATTGAAATAAATAATTTGATTTTGAGTTGAGTTTGAGTTTATGCAAACAGGAACCAAACCACACTATGACAATTTTGAGAAAAACCTGTTTTTTTTTTTTCATGTTTCCTGCTACTTAGCAATCTGTTTCCAAGGAACAATAATCTAATATGGTGTCAGATTTTCATCGGGATTATTATCTTCAGCTGAGCTGAGCACCCATTGATGCCATACTCATCTTCTGTCCGCAAGTCTCATAGCTAAATCTGGTATACTATTTCTCTTCAGTCGAGAGAATCTCACACTGCTCCCTCAATTCAGCAGCCAGTTCATTAACATGTTGGTCTAGTCTATTTTGATAATTATTGCTGAATGACTCTATTTCTTCTTTCACTGTTCGCAGATTCAAATCTAGGTTTACATATCGATTGTTTATGTACGGTGGAATATTAAACATGGCTCTCATTGTTTTACTTTGAAACCTTTCCAGTATTTCAACGTTACTATGAGTTGCTGTTCCCCATAACTGTATGCCATAAGTCCATACAGGCTTCAGTATAGCCTTATAGATAGCCATTTTACTGGCTTTTGTCAGTTGTGACTTACGACCAGTGAGCCAATACATGCTTCGAAGTTTGCAGTCTAATTGTTTCCTTTTGGTCCATATGTGTTTGCGCCAGGTTAGGCGTCGATCAAGGTGCATACCTAAGTACTTGGCGTCATCTGAATGTGGGATTTCAGTATTGCCAAGTTTTACAGGTGGACAGGTTTTACTTCTGAGTGTGAAGGTTACTTGAACCGACTTATCTGTATTGGCTTTAATACGCCACTGCTGCAGCCATGTTTCGATCAGAGTCAGGTGTTGTTGGAGCATTTCGGATGCAGCCTCGTGATTCTCATGTGTTGATAGGATTGCGGTGTCATCTGCATATGTCGCGGTAGTGGTCGAAGCATGAGTGGGTAAATCTGCTGTGAATATAAGATAGAAAACTGGTCCCAGTATTATCCAGACTTAATTTCATGCATTTTAGATGCGTCGGAATTATATTTTACTTCGTAGCATCTATTTTCGAGGTATATTTGAGATTTTAATAATGGGAAGACGGAATGTGGAAGCGTTCTTTTGATTTTGAAGAGTAGCCCATTATGCCAAACTTTGTCGAATGCTTGGCTAATGTCTAGGAAGACTGCGCTACAATATTGTTTGTCTTCCAGCGCTCTACCAATAACATCAACTAGCCGATGCACTTGCTCGATTGTACCGTGGCCCTCCCTAAAGCCAAACTGGTGAGTTGGTATTATATTATCTCTGCTAGATGTTCCCTCATTCTATTCAATATGACCTTTTCCAGAAGTTTTCCAATTACCGGAAGGAGACTAATGGGTCTGTATGATACCTCTTGAGGTGCTTTGCCTGGTTTCAGTATCATTATTACTTGGGCAATCTTCCACTGGCTTGGGTAGAAGGACAATCTCAGACACGCGTTGAAGATAATTAGTATAAGCAGTAGCCCCTTTTTTGGAAGTTGCTTCAACAAAGTAGCGTCAATAAGATCGTAACCGGGGCACTTGCCTTCCTTGAGTTTTAGGATTTCGCGCCTTAGTTCTTGTGGTGTAACATGCTTCAAAGGCAGTGACATTTGATTAGGAGAAGTGAGGTATTTGTGTATTTCATTGTCTAGCTGTTGATTGCTGCTCGGAAGTGGTTCAAAAACTTTATGTAGAAGATTGGCATACATTTTAGCTTTTTCACTGCTGACAGTGAAAAAGCTAAAATGTATGCCAATCTTGCCGCTCTGAAGCGGGCCCAGGTCCCTGATTGTGTTTTTAATGGTGTTACTTGTTGTTGAGGGCGCTTTAGGTTTTTTGTAGCCTTCCACAAGGAATAGTTTGTGGCACTAGTATGTGTCAGTTTTGCCAGATATGATTGCAGGTTCTCATTTTTCCATTCCTTTATTTGTGCCTTTAGTTGCTGTGAGGCTTTATTAAAGGCAGCCTTGTCTCTAGGATAATGGGTGTTTTGCCATACAGAGCGAAGTCTACGTCTTTCCGTTATACAGTCTTTGATTGATGCTGGGTACACATGTTCTTTTGCGCTTCCCGCTCTGTTTTGAGGTGTGGACCTGTTTGCCGCGTCATGAATCAATTTATTTAATCCTTCTATAGCCTGTTCTACCTCTTCTGTGATTTTCAGAGAGATTGTAAGCTGACACTCCGCTGTGATGATATCCTGATACTTTCTCCAGTTGCTTTTCTTATTGTGGATTTTGGGTAGTCTTTCTGTAAGTATTATCTTATTTTTCAAATTAAGAATAACTGCAGAGTGGTCTGAGGTTAGATCTAAGTCTGATTCCATATTGATGTTATTAATTGATACGTTTTTTGATATGAAGAAATCTAATAGGTCAGGAGTTTTTTGTGGGTCAGTCGGCCAGTAGGTAGGTTCACCAGTGGATAAACAATCAAGATTAACATCTCTAACAGCTTGGTAAAGCTGTCTGCCTCTAGTAGTTATAAGTCTAGAACCCCAGAAAGAGTGCTTTGCATTCCAATCGCCTCCACTTATAAAGCAACGCCCAAGCTTAGAGAAGAAAACTTCATAGTCGCCTCTTGATATTTGATGTTTCGGAGGGCAGTATATTGTAGGAAGTTTAATGTCTGAATTTTTATCACTGACATTAATTACTGTGGTACAAGCCACAGTAATTAATGTCAGTGATAAAAAAAAAAAAAAAATTGTCGGTTGAGTAGGGTTCAAGCGGGTGGTGTTTTATGTTAGATTTAATGAGTATTGCAGTTCCTCCATGAGCTTTTCCCGATGGATGGTTAGTTGTGTACATAGTATATCCCTTTATTGAGATAAAGCTCTTGCTTGTAAATCTGGTCTCGGATATGAGTGCCACATCAATTCTTTTCATGTTCAAAAAGATTTCTAGCTCTAGTCTACGTGCAACTAGTCCGTTGGCGTTCCATGTTATAATTTTGAGATTATGATTAAATTTTCTTATGGCTGCTTAGAACTTGGAGGAACCGATCCATCATGCTGTCTACCATGTTTAATCATCATGGTTTGAATTCTGTTGTACATTTTATCTAAGATGTCACCGAGTTGTTGTATTTGGGGAGGTTGGTCTGGATAAATTATGTTGTCTGTAGAATTTTTCGTCACTTCAACGTAAGTTGCTGTGATTCTTTTGTAGTTATTCAGTTTCTTTGGCTGTGGTTTGTCAATTTCCGTTATCCGGTTGTATTGGTTTCTATTGGGCTGTGTTGGTTTCGGTTGGATTTTCAGTATATGTTCTTTATATTGTTTATATTTTATACATCCTCTATAGCTAGCCGGGTGTTTTTGCTGGCAGTTTGCGCATGTAGCTTCTGTCTCTAGTTTTGGTACAACTGGTTGTTGAATGGTCGTCTCCACATTTGACACATCTGATAGGTCGGTGGCATTGATTTTTGGAATGACCAAATCTTTGACACCTTTACACTGGAGGATTTCTTTTTTTTTTTGTATGGAGGTTCAAAAGATATTTTTGTATGATTTAAGAATTTCAGTTTGAATATGTCTTTATTGTTCGGCTTTGGTTCCAGGTCTACATAGAATAAAGGTAAAGGTTCTTTTGACATTCGGTGACGTACATTTATCAGTTGTCTTACTTCATGTCCAAGTTCATTGAGTTCTTCCTTTATTTGGGTGGTATCTTCTGAACTATGAAGGCCTCTCAGTACAACTCTGTAGAGTCTTTCACACTTGTAACACGTGTACGTGTAGTGACTAATGTTGTCCTTAATGAAGCTTTCTCTTATTGATTTGTATACTTCTATACTTGCTGGCATTATTTTCACAATGTGTCCTGATCTAAGCGTTGTCATAATATAGTTTTCTGCTGTTGGAATTTTTAGTAGTTCCTTTCTAAGAGCAGTGATATCCAGGACTCCAGTTACAAAAATTGGTTCTGGCTTTGGAGGCTTGACTGACTCTTTATCATCTGAGATCTCTTTCTCATTGTCTAATATATCAAATTGATTTTGTGTAGGTACTGAATAAACAGTTGTGCTGGATTTTTTCTTTGAATTTTTTGCCTGTGGTGAGTTGGATTCCACTCTTTTTCTTTTGGCTTGAGGTATTCGATCTTGTTGCAAATTGTTTTTTTTACGGTCGTTTGCACTAAATGCTATTTCTGTAGCATTAATGTCTTGCGATATATTGCCGAGTGAGTTGCTACGAATTTTGGTGAACATACTCTCTTGAAGAGTTTGTTGGATCATTGTAGGGTTTATTTTATTTTTAAGATTTTCGCTCATATTGTTCCCACGAGTATTGGACGAAATAATGTTTTTTAATGTGCTTATAATTTTAGAAAAGTTTTATTTAAAATATTGTATTAAATACTTTGTTCTATGTATACCTATGTCACCGTAAAATTGCAGACTCCGTAAGATTGGAATAAATCTTTATTTGATTTGTATTTCTCGATATTTTATAAAAAATCGTTTTTTAAACAATAAATCCTATTATTACTATTTCCAAAATATGTCCGTGTCTTAAAATAGTGTACAATTTCATGCGATATTTAACAATCCTACGGCGTTTGCAATTTTCCGGTGGCATATAAGTACCTATAAATATAATATTGATGAGAATTATTTAACATTAAATAGTTATTGAAATAAAAACTCAAGGGTTCCTTTTTGAAAAACTATTTGTGTGTGGGTTGATCCCTTGTTAATTTATTACCTTGAAATAGTAATTTTAAAGTGAATACAAAAAAAAGAAGACGGGGCCCGCTTTGAAGACGGGGCCCGCTTGAAGACGGGGCTCGCTAGGGCCAGAGCCTGCCAGGGTTGCGGAATTTGTTCGAAAGAGTCACCGCGGCCCTGGAACGCAAAGGGCTTTAGAAGGAACACGGATGGGTTTGAGTCAGTAAGAGTCTGACACGCCCTTCCGCTCCACCCAGAGCGGAAGAAATCATTTGATGATTGCCCATCCTTAAAAAAAAATACAAAAAAAAATCATCATTTATCAAACATTTTTCATCCACTCTGAGTAAAAGAGTAGTCAATATTAAAAGATTCACTATTCACCTTTCTGGAAACTCTACCACCAGACCCTTAACTACCAAGTAAAATGAATAGTAGGTACCCATCAAGATGATTCAAATATACCCAAATATGATGTTTATGGTAAAAAATATTTTCCATACTTTTCTGAAAAGAATACCTTACATTTATGGTTTTCTCACATTAGACGTCAAAGAAATTAAATGTATGTCTGATTTTTGTCGGGATTAGGTAAATTTTGTAAAGATCCTGATAATTCTTCTTATCTACTATTCAGTTTAGAAAAAAGTTGCCATATTCATACCCTAAGAAAATGATATCACAAAATGTTTTCATCTAAAAAAAAAATCGAATTTAAAAAATAAAAATACAGTAATCTATGTGAGTATGTCTCACTTAAATACTAATACCGCCTTAATACTGGATAAATAATTTTACCAAGGAGTTTATTACCTACACAGCATGACAAATAGATACCTATATCAACAAGTAACCAAGTAATGCAAGTATTTGTAAAAAATAGAATTATTCCATTTGATTTAATATGCAAACAAGAACCAACCCACTTAGTTCTATATGATTGATATAAAAAAATAAAATACAAAGGACCATGTGGTATGGCTATTTATTAAAAAGAAACAATTTCGTCTGTGTTTCCGAACGCATACAACAGACAACCCTAATCTCTTCAAAATTAGAGTGAACAGGCTTCTTCTGGGTAAGCTCGCTCCATCGTCGACTTTGTCTCTGTCATCTATGACCTAGACTAGAGTCAAGAGTAAATCCATATTAAATAAAGAAAGAAGTAAGATTTGGATTGTCTGGTTCCCATGGGGCATGCCCCATGACACCAGACAATCAAAAGTTGGTCCAAAGTTGGTTCCTTGTTCTTGATACGTAAACTTGTAATGAAAATGTTTTGTTCAGCCAAAATTGTCAGATCATTTTTATCTTTACAGGGTCGACAGAATTTGCATTTTTAAAGCTTTCTGTGTACCTACTTAACACGATTTTGGCATGTGTTTGGTAATAAGTAGGTCCAATTGTTCATGATAAATTGATGTCATATATTATGGTTTCAACTAACCATGAAATCTAGGACCTACATTGAAATTCTGAAACAATTTTCATTATAATTATGGTGTTGGTACGTGTTCCTAGGATCGAACCCCATGTCAGGCAGTGTTACCTACTGGGTTTATCCTTTTTTAATCCTTCAGTAGCAGCCCGGAGACAGGATACCTAAGAGTGGTTCCCTATTGAGCAATAGGCTTGCCGCCTATTACGTGAGCCTTAAAAAAACGTCCGTGACTACCGTAGGACCACCAATGCCAATCGCTTCCATATTTGGTAAATAATTAGTACTCAAGTGGCACTAATTAGTACCTACTCGAACAACAGAATTGGCACCTTAGTAGTTTTCGAGAAAATCGATTTTGAAGGTGGTTCCGTGGTAGTCACGCTCCGTTCAGCAGGACCACCATGAGTGCCGAAAAAGGGAGCATGCTATACAAATAATTAGTACCCTTACATATGATTCATTTCGTAAAAAAATCTGAACTGAAACAGCCGACCTTTAAAGACCACCTTCAAAGTTGATTTTCTCGAAAACTACTAAGGTACCAATTCTGTCGTTCGAGTACTAATTAGTACCAATTGAGTACTAATTATTAAACAAATATTGAAGCGATTGGCGTTGGTAGTCCTGCGGTAGTAACGGACGTTTTTAAAACTGTACTATCTTCGAAAATATTCATTTAAAACAGGAACGTGGGGATTGGCACAAGAGAAGAGAGGCCTATGCTCAGCAGTGGGTGAAGTCGGGCTGTGGATGATGATGATGATGAAGGGCCATATTGATCTATATTAAATGCACAATGTATTTAAGGTACTTAGTTGGATAAGGATTAATGCTGTATTGCTTAAAATCGCTTCGTAAATAAGCCATTATTTCTCGTGAAAAGTAAAGGATAAAAATGGTAATTGTGGGTTATCCCTAAGACATAGCCATATACTTGCGGACTCTTTTGTAGGCCTTTTTAAGGTGTACAACACTGTAGTAGGTAGGTACATTATTTGGTCTATCTCGTAGTTCAGCCAGCGTTTTTGCAATGTACCTAAGCGCAAAAAAATGTGTTTATTTACGACATCACATTAGAAACCTCTAAAATGATCAGTGTATCTCTACTATATTTTGCATGTATATACATATAAACCTTCCTCTTGAATCACTCTATTAAAAAAACGCATCAAAATCCGTTGCGTAGTTTTAAAGATTTAAGCATAAGTACATAGGGACAGACAGATAGCGAGAAGCGACTTTGTTTTATAATGTAGAAAGAAAGAGAAGATACCTAGTGATGTCTCGCCTCTACCTATCCCTTTAGAGAACCCTTTAAAGACCACTAGCAGTCTATGTCTGCCACAGATAGTATAGTCTTATTACAGTTAAAATAGTATCCTGTTAATCTATTTATGCATCAAAAAATTACCTACAATAATTTTCCATAATAGTTACGTTTTATTTACAATACACAGTTACATGCTACCTGGAGCGGAGTTCATTGCGCAATAATTTTGATTCATAAATTTATAAATATCTACATTTATAATTACATTACAACCAATGCAATTAATAATGCAAGTTAAATAAAACAACACTATTGTTTAAAATTACATTTAATTATAACCAAAATTAACCAATAAACACAATAATATAAATAGGTCGGTTAGGTACAACTAACTAATCAGTCTATCAAAATATAAAATGAAGATACCTATAAATATAGATGATGATGACTTGATGAGTAATGATAATACACACACAGTTTTTTATTTCTTTTCTTGAGTGTCAGTGTCACCAGGCTTTTCCTGGATAGGGATGGAGCGCTCCTCTAGGGGTTCAGATCTAAACGCCACCAGCACCAGTTTTCCCTTGTCAAGATGGCACACCACGCGCTCAGGAGGGAATCCTTCGGGCAGCAAGAACCGCCTCTCGAAGTGACTCTTCGTCCAGCCATCTTCTTTCTTGATCTCCTTCTTGCCTTCCACCATGATCTCGTTTCCAACAGTCTTCACATTAATCTGGTCTGGAGTGAAGTTCTGGACGTCTAAGTGCACTTCCATTTTCTTTCCATCAACTTTAACTTCGTTGTCGGAATACACGCCTTCCACATGTTCGATCGGTGCTGTGACTGCCTTGATAAATTTCACCGGGTCCCTGAAGAAGGGGTCTCTTGTAAACACCGCGAAGGGGTCCTCGAAAGCCCTGGCTATGGGGTCCCGGGACGCCAGTTTCCTCAGATGACGAAACCAATACGGAGCATGTGACATTTTGTGCAATTTGTTTACCTACTTCGCTTTCAATTCTTATCTCGGTCGCTGTCAAACTTTGAATCAATACTGCAGAGTTCTCGCGTGCCGGCCTTTATATAGCCCTGTTAACAACGCTATCTATCTACGACAGGCCGCACGAATAAGCATGAATAATCTCCAACAATCAAGAAAATTCGAGTAAGTTGCCAATAAACTTAATTCAGCGCCATCTAGTGTTAGGTAGCAGATCTTCTAAGAACCTTTCAAACCGAGACGAAGTCGACCGGAGTTTAATTCTGCTCCAAATAAAATTTTAACATTTTGCTGTGCAATTTTTTTTTCCTGAAATACTTCAATTAGAATAGGAATTAAAAATAAAAATAAAATCTGCTTAAAAAGTAAAGCATAAAAGTAATGTGGCGACTATTCCCCATGTGATGGCGCTAGTTGTAGCTTTTCACGTCAGGTTAAGTTGATAGCCGCGCCATCTGTTGGCAAGTAGTAAAACGATGAAATGTTAACTAGAACGTTCAAGAGCGCATCCAAAACAAACAAGTATTTCGAGAGACTCAATGCATAATATACTTACAATAGCTATATATACCAATCAAACAATTTCAGCACTTCTCACCTTTTATTTTTGTTTACGGTTTCAGTGTAGGACCAAAATAGTATTGTGCAATCTGAAATGATGAAATCTTGCCCGTAGTTAAAGTCATTTTGAGCACCACACCCAGGTATTACATCAGCTGCAAGCAACATTTGTGATGCGACGCCTCTGCTATGCAGGAGTCCATAAGCGTTTGTAATCAATGTGTTCCATCATTTGGGTTGCTTGCTTTTTTGACATTAAACAATCTCTTGTTTGATGTCATAAAAGCAAGCAACCCAAATGCATACCTGCATGCAAAAAAAAAACAATGTTCATTAGGTCTGGTCACAGTACAGATTACCTGGGTTTAATCCAAAGAGAGCCTAGAAATCTCTAATCAATTATCTTAACCCATTAAAAGTCATTGTTGCATTAATAATCGATCACCCAATCGAAACTTATTTTACAAATAGATAAAATAGTTTGCAAGTATGCTCTGTAAAACGTATCTCCGGAAGTTGTTGGTTGCGTACCCCAGTAGGCTGTTGCAAATACAACTTGGCAAAATAGGGTTTTACTGAACCGAGTGCGGTGCCCCTAAAACCTAGAACTAATGAATGCCAGTGATGCTGCTATACTTGTGAACATGGCCACCTACTGGGCATAAACTGTTTAAGGGTCAACAATTCACCATCGACTCGAACAGAAAGAAATAATGAACTCTGGAAGTAGGTAAGTACCGATCTGATTACGAAAATCTTTCATAGATAGTTCGAAGCTACCGCTGCAAGAACCATGCTAACTAAGGTACCTACTTAATCTTTAGGCTTCCGTACCTGAAGAGGAAACCAACCATGGAACACAAAAACTAAGCCTCCGAGTCCGCTGTCCATTCGTCTGTCAGCCAGCTCATGAAGCGTTAGGCATAGCATAGTTGAATTTTCTTAGGATGTGTGTTATGCTTATGACCAGAGATCGGAATAGGTAGACTATATTTAACTAATGTTCGTGGTAGTAAGTAACATAGAGTTGATAATACCTCCTCTAAAATCCCGGAATCAGAATTATGACGATTGTATCCCGGGATTTAAGAAAAGGCAAATTACTTATTTTGTTCAAATGTATTCACATTTGAACAAAATTGTTATATTGAAGAATCTTATTGTTTTAGAGTTTCGTACCTACTAAAACTGTTAAATTAATTAGCTTTGTTTTCGCACAACTCCTTCTTCTTCTGATTCTTCAAGTCAATTATTTGTAACCATACCTACTTAAAGTCCAGTTGATGTTTTCATAATCCCGGGTTTTAATTGTCATGATTCCATTTATGATTCCGGGATTTTACAGAAGGTACCTATATCAACTCTATGTTACTTAAATATAGTGTACCTATTCCGATCTCTGCTAATGACTATTGCCGCTATAACAACAAATAATTAAAAAAATAAAGGAATCCATACAAAAGTCAAAAGTCAAAAGTCAAAATAATTTATTGTTTGTCACAGGTTTAAAGCAGTTCTTATCAACGTAATATGTATACAAGAAACGTGATTCTGTTTATGTTATAAAAACCCATCGTCTTCGAACTCGCATTTGGCTCGTTTTTGTTTTTGTTACGGGAGCGAAGACGGGAGAAAGAGGTAGGTAGTTCACTTGTGATTTTTCAGTTAAAAATCTGTCTCTACTTGAACTTCACCGTTTCTTCAGCACAAATGCATAGGAAACTGCTCTGTTATCTCAAGCAATTTGTTCAGTTTTTCTCGAGCACACAGTGGATACAAGGCGCTGATATCTTCAACAAACACCACCGAATGAAACTGGTAACAATTGACGCATGAATTGGGCTCTAAATATCTATTATTAAACTAAATTCGGTAGAATTTACGTCAAGCTATGTCAAATATAATAATATCCCATGGAAACTGCTTAGAAAAGAAATAGGTACCTATTGTCGCCAGCGAATTAATCTTCCGAGATCCGGAATTTTCTGTAGGGTGGTAAAATATTTAAGTTAAATTTATAATATATTTAAGTTTAATTTAATTTTTTTTTTTTTTTTGCGAGCTATCTACAAAACAAAAAAGAAGTGTAGTTTTGTAAACCCACCAAAAATTTAGAGCAGGGAAATAACAAATATAAAAAATAAATTAGATGGCATGCCGCAAAAGATGACTGGCGAATTTTGAAATAATAAAAATAGGTAAGCTACATTTGTTTGATCATAAATCAAAAGAGGTTTCGTCAATAGATACCTCGGATCCTGCATAACCTTCTGTGTTGTGTGTCTGATCCTGATCTAGAAGAATCTTGTAGTCTACTACAAATACGTGGAGAACTACTCTAATTAATATTTCTATTGTCTCGTGGCCGGAGCGCACGGAAGTCTACGGATCACGTTACACACCACCTCGTGACTATCTACTTACTATCTTAATAATATTAAATTAAAAATGTCAATAAAACAGCTGTACCTAAGACTCAGGTTCCGTATAGCGTCTGTAGTCTAGATAAGCCGAAGAGAATAAAACGCCAGACCTCAATAAAAGCTTAAAACCTACAACCTCTTTTCCGCAGATTTAACTTTTTTATCGCTATCACGACGTACCTGCATGGTCTCTTTGATTTATAACATGCAAAATACGAACCTTTGTTCGTGTGCCGAAGTTCGCCCCTAAATTGCCTCCCTCCCCCTGATAGAGCGATGTCCCGATGGGAGCTAAGCATACTGGGTGCGAAAGGTGTAAGTATAGGAAGCTCTGTAGTTCCCCATCTACTCAAAACAATAATGTACCTAGTGCATACCTTTGGTAGAAACAAACCTGATGGATGTTCGGATCACTCCGCTATAAAGTACAGTTCCATACGAAAGTTCATCCAGTCGGTCGATTCAATAAACATGTCGAAGTGAAGGCTTGGGTGAAGTGATCACGTGGCGAGGTGAGCTGTTAATCCATATAATCTAGATGTCACGTGATCACGAAGTGAGCTGTCATTCTATCTTAATTATATGGATTGACAGCTCACCTCGTGATCACTTCACCCAAGCCTTCACTTCGACATGTTTACAGAATCGAATGGGACCTCTTTCAGGGTACCTAAGCTAATCATTATAAAAACTTTAACTATGATACTTATACAGTATTCTAAACGTCAGATAAACTAGTATCTACGTGACACAGCAGCACTAGCTTAAATTCTAAGCTTCAGTAGTTAGCTACTGAAGCTCAGTACTGAAGTCCTTAGGAACTTGCAGTCAATCTCATGGACTTTACTGAGATGTGGGTTTTGTAGAGTTAAGATGCTTCGCTTGACTCGAGATATCCGGCAGCTACAGTTCTGCCGGATATTGACAAAATGTAGGGAACTACTGTTTTTTTTCATACTTCATTATTGAGGTTGTTCACATATTAAAAGTTGTGTGAATGATTACTTTCACCCTCAGAAAGACTGCCAATGAACAGAAACTCACCCTGCGTGCGTACAGAACGTGTACTCATCAGACCTATTTCTTTAATCCAGCAATCAATTACCCTCTCTAGACTCTACAGCTACAGGGTCCATATGGGGCAGTCAAAGAGCAAATGGAAACTAGCAGCATTGCGATGCTGCATTTTGCCATGCCATCTTTTTTTTGTTCACTTCTTCCCCTACCTAGAGCATGGGCTTTCAATCCCGATCAATAATCCCGAGACTGTCTGAATCCAGCAAATAAAAGCCATCAAATTAGAACACATTTATCTATACTAATAATAAAACTGAAGAGTTTGTTTGTTTTCACGCGCTAATCTCTGGAGCTGCCAGTCGGATTTGGAAAATTATTTTTGTATATGATAGGCGTATTCATGAGGAATGCTATAGGCTATACGAGAACGGGAAATTCCTACGGGAACGGGTAAAACAGGATGTGAAGTCGCGGGCAAAAGTTAGTTATGGAATAGATTGTGACAGCATATGTGCGAGTGGATTTTACAAAAAAAGCTTTCTAAAAAACTAAACTTTGAAATAATGATCTAGAATAGATTTATACCATGGGTTATTCCGCAACATCCTTGTGATTTTCACTAACCACAATATTGACACAAACAACTAGAGATAACCCTCGTTCAAATCGCCCTTTCCTCATTGTACAGAATACAGAACCCTCCAGCATTTGTTGAAACAAATCGTTTGTTCTAGTTAGCACCACATTATGGCCGTGTTATTTATAATTCCCATTAAAGCTGCGATTAACGTCAGTACCTTCCGACAGAACTTCTATATAACGGCAGGAGTTCCGAAAATGCATCAGTTAGAATTTGGCAGTGAAAATCGGAAGATATTGAAACTTGGGATTTTTTAAAGTGTACTTAGTGAAAATGCAGAAATTTACGATATTTTTATTGGTAGCTTCATTATGTACAGTTCTGTGCCAGCCTTTGGATTTAGAAACAACTGGTACATATCTTTTACACCGCCATTGAACACTGGATTTCAGTGAATTGTTTCTTTTGTTTGTGTGCATCAATCATGCTATTCAGTAATCCTGGGTCACCAAGATACAGGCTGTGTCTAGTTTGAGGCCCATGGCCATTTCTCTAATTTGTGTGAATGTTTATTAAGTTTTAACGAAATTAGAAATTATTTGTATAAATTATAATTACAACACTATCATTAGTAACTTTTACATATTATTTAACCTTAACTGTCACTAATGAAGCATATTACTAGCACTTCAGATTTATGTTCTGTATATTTTTCATAGCTGTGCTGAATTGTCTTAGTCTGTAGTATAAATAATTATCTATCGTGAAACCTACACAAGCTTCTTCGGTCACTCCCTCAGTTCAACAAAAAGGAAACAAATATAACATCCTTTCCTTTTATTTTTGCAGACGATGAGTCCAAGGAGGTGCAACATCACTTGAGCAAGAGGTTCATCAACCCGATGTTCGCGCTGGGAGGAGCCGCAGACAGCGGCGTCACCAAGATGAGGACTAAGAGACAGTAAGTACTTTATTACTAGAAGAAGACTAAACGAGTTATTATAAATAATCATACATATCAGGGCCGCGCCCCGGGACGTGAACGGAAGGTGGTCCATCACAAGCCTTGATATGTGTGGATCAACCTGCCTCACTCTATAAAAAAGCCTAAGAAAGAACAAAAAAACAGGAATAGGCTAGGAGTCTCTTTCTGTACAAAAAAGCCAAGAGCAAACTTGCCAAATGAGTGTGGAAACTACTTAATTGTTGCAATTGTTACAGAGCTGACGAATGTGAAAAACTGGCGCTTTGCAAACTTCATGCGAGATCACAAAGTAACTTCTTGGCTGCGTTCCAACTGTACTTTGTCAAGTAAGTTAATAAACAGTAACACAAAATCATTACACTTTTTCGGTAACCCGCATTCGGATTGACATATGGACAAGGCATAAATTGAGTACGTCGTGTTCAGCGTGTCTGTCGCTTATTCGTATTCGAAAAGGGTTATTTCCTGAAAAAATATATGACGTTTCTGTTTTTGTCACGTAACAAAAAAAAATAAGACAATACATCCTAGAAATTTCGCGTAGCGCCAGTAGTTGGTACACTTTATACCAACAAGTGACGTCATCAGCCTCCACTCCAGACCTGATGCGCTTTATCTTTTTCAAATACTGTTGATTTGAAAAGGCAAAAATTCGAGTCTGATATTTTTGAAGTGATAACTTCTTACGGGAGGGTAAACCGCTTCGTAACGTAACGCGTTACGGCGCCAGTCTGTCCGGCTTCCCTTTCTCTCACGCATACGGCAGCGGTAGGCAGGCTCTTCCTCTCTCACTATAACCCACAGCGCTAGTCGTATTTCGGTCAGACGCTTCCCATATTAAATAGTTCAGCTTAGATTAGTTTAAGTTATCACTTCTATCAGGCACGTCTTTTTTTAAATCTTATTGATAGACCACATAGAATTATTATTTTTCTACCCAGGCCTAATCAGGTAGTCATTCACCCGCATGCGGGCTAACGACCAAGTGTATTTGCAACTTGGCTGTATTACCTTTAGAAGTGAAAAAAATAAAGTATTTCACTTTTCTTCATTTGCAGCAAAGAAAATGCTCGACTATGGGACCACCACGCAAGATCGCTCTCCGATTGCCAAGAACGCTACGGAGATTGTTACGAATAATTTATTTACGTTATATGCTACTTTTATTGCAACATTTCTGCTACTGGTCTAAGCTTTAACGTTTACTGCGATTTAAAAATATATGTTAAATATGCGATAAAATTTTTCTTTATATAATGTTATAAAGATCAACTTTATATAATGTTTTTTTATCTGTGGCTGGTACATAAAACATGCCACTATACCGTATAAAATTAGTTCTTATTCGGCTTCTTTGAAAACCCATTTATATAAAATAAAACGAGTTTATAAACAAACAATCCATTTTATTTTCCCCACATTTGGAACATACATCACATAAATGCATTTAAAGTTAAACAATGCACAACAAAATATAAATAAATTCACTCACTGTGCCTTAACCAAACATAACTTAGGTAAAATTAAATTAATTAATTTAGTATAAATTATATCAATTGGAATATAAAGATCGGACTGTTGTTCTTGTAGACGAAAATAATTTAAAATTATGATTTTATTTATTTTCTTGTTTTAACAAATCTCTCGGATGATTGAGAGCTTCCTCTTGAAAAACTCATGAATAAAATCACACATTATGGAGACTTGAGATTTTGCTTTCAATCGCCGGGTGGTTTATAAGTGCGGGCCTATGTTTTGTTAGTGAAATGCAGTCTTTTGGGGTTCCGTAGCCAAATGGCAAAAAGGTATTGGAACCGTAATATTTTGTTAATTCGCCACAGCCGCAAAAAGCGGATAAAATGCTGGTGGTTTTTATTTAAATAGTAGGTAGTGTGTACAGTATGATTAAAAAAAGTTTCACATAAAGTACTTTTAATTCGTTTTTTTTAAAATAATAAGTGTTAAAAATGATGACATTTATTGTTGGTTGGACTAAAAAAATATTATTAGAAGAAATAAATTTCGTCTAAAACTATGTACATCTAACGAATTTGTTCAAACAAAGATGTGTTATGAAGTAAACGTTGTGGTTTCGTTCTTTATCGAAAGCATACCAATATTTTTATTCGATAATAAACACGTGATGTTTTGGTGTTGGTGTGTATATCAAACGATTTAAATATATTAAAGTACCGTCAACCGTACATCAGTGGTAATACATAGAATGGCCACATATTGGTCCGACAAAGGTTCAGGCGATCGCGAAGCGAAAAGAAGACTTAAGACTGGCGTTGTGAATGACAAAGAAATTGTTACTAATGTGCGGTTGACTTCAAATTGATTGATCGATCATTTACGAGTCACACAATTTCCTCACTTCATTTCAAAATACACTTCACCGTACATGCAAAATCACTCGTTTATAATGTAGTACGGAGACAAAAAGTTCCCCACTCACTCGTACAGCTTAGAGCTGTTTCTTCTTGGGTTTTTTCCCGGGCGGGTTGAGCGCCGACACGATCTGGTCGATGCTGGCGCGGTCCAGCGCCTCCGCGCGCTCCGCTCGCTCGGC
>NDFZ01005397.1:378821-449777 GCA_002192655.3 Mamestra configurata | reverse complement strand
GCTGACTGTACGCGAACACTAGCGCCGCTAGCAGCGGGATCACTAGCAGGGATGTTTGACGGACTTCTTGTTCGCTGGATTTTACCTGACGACGAGAATGTCATGTTTAGGATAGTAACAGCCGCACGAGCCTTGTACGCTTGCCGAAATCGGTCTGTGATAAAGTCAAAGCGTATATCAATTAAACCATTAAACGGCACTTTTGAACGTCATCATTTACAGTTCAGTAAAATAATAGTTTTCAATTAATAAATTGACTACTGTCCATTCGGAAAGGTGACCATCTTAACATACTGAGATTCCTCCGTGCCTCGAAAAGCACGTTAAACCGTTAGTCCCAGCTATTATTTGTAGATCTTTGGCAGTCATTGCGGTTTGTCAAACAAACTAAACATGGTCTTGTTTGCCGACGATTCGACTTTGATTTTTAAGATAAATAGACGTAGTAATAATCTTGACGACGTAAATAACGCTCTTCTGCAGGTCCAGAATTGGTTCACTGCTAATAATTTGGTAAAAGTAGTAATTGTAACAAAGTGTTGAACAAGAAGAAACTGGAATTAGACGATAGAACAGTTTTCCTGGGGATTACGCTTGGCTCTAGGCTACAGTGGGGTCCTCATTTAGCATCTCTTCCAGGACGAGCAAGTTCAGCAGAATATGCTGTTAGAAAAATCCGCCAATTTACGGATGTCGATACCGCGAGACTAGTCTATTTTAGTTACTTTCAAAGTATCATGTCTTACGGTATTTTACTTTGGGGACGGGCTGCAGGATTGAGTCTATTTTTATTCTGCAGAAAAAAGCTAAAAGAACAATCCGCCGGCGTGATTCTCTAAGGGAACTATGTGTGAGTACTGTGTACCTTAAACTACTTTTATTAATTTTTCTTTGAGTTGAATGTGCCCTGGCGGGCTACATTGTTCTCACATATATGTATGTATAATTTCAACAAGAATGATGTAACCAAAACATTATATAATAATATAACAAAATGATTTATAAGAGTGTCTGTGGAGTTTCTTGTACGTTCTTGTCCATCTAGCTCTACGCTTTGGAACGTGCAAATAGCTTCATCTTTGACTGACCGACCTTGACAATTCAAAAATGCCTGTAAATGGTCTAATTGAAATAAAAAAATTGAGTTTGAGTTTGATAAGAAAATAATGTTATTATTAAAACTATGCTTTGCTAATGTCTGCCGCATGTCGAGCAGTTCATGGGCTAAAGCGACCACAATGTGGGTCCCAGAAAATACCCGACGACATCGCGGGAGACCCAGGCGACGATGGCGGGACGAGCTTGACGCCTATCGGCAGGATTGGTCCACACTGGCCCAAAGCCGGGAGGAATGGAAGCAAGAAAGGGAGCAGTGGGAAACGATTGGCTGAAAATAAATAAAATAAAACGATGCTTACCTTAGGCATAAACTCAATAGTAAAATGCTTGAACTGCCCATCCGAGTTGAAATAATACACCTGTTCCCCATAGGAGTGCGTCGCTTTAGACAAGGTGGAGTGTAGCTGCAGCACGTAGGTGTTGTTGTCGGCGGGCAGGCGCGGCAGCACGTGCAGCACGCCGGGGTTGTGCTGCGGCGCGTAGCCGCCCGCCTCCAGCTTGCCGGAGTACAGCGCCGACTGCGGGCTGCTCTCCGGCGCCAGCGACAGGCGCAGCGACTTGTAGTGCTCCACGTTACCCGTGTACACCAGGACGTTCGTGTCCGTCATCTGCGTCGGCTGGATCGCGATCAGGCGGACGTTCTCGATGTCTTTGTTGTCTTTTACCTGGGGAGATATGTACTTCAATTAGTACTAGCTCCAGAAAGACGCACACCAGGAAAGCTGGTTACCTTTACCTAGCAGTGGAGTCCACTAAGGCTAATAAAAAAAGTTATATTTTGAACCAGCTTTTTATTGAAACACTAAACAACGCGGTAGAGTAGAGTAGTGGTGTGTATCTTTCATTTATTAAACCAGCAGAAAACGAGGACACCACAGACTTGACTAGCCTATACCGAATCATGTAACTTACCTCCAACGCAGGCGGTGCTTTCGCTAACTTCAATCCGAGTAGCTCTGGAGCAGACGAGTCCTTCAGCTGAATGTTGTACACGCAGTTCGGTAGCAGGCCTCGTATTCTGTAAAATACAATTCAAGTCGTTACACTCTTTTTCTGGATAGTTAAGTAGGAAAACCATTAAAACCAGATAGTTTGGATATTATTATCAAATATGATTGGATCAGTCAGAATAACGGCAAAACAAAATGATAAGATTTATTGATCAGACTTGAAAAGGTTGCGACTGACAAGATTCTACAGTAACAGGGCATAGATATCATGGAGCATTGAGTTTTACAAATATTACGGCTTTGAGCGACGAATTCTCTCTATCAATGATACCTAATATGTAATGTACAGTGTTAATTGTTAATGAATAAATAAATGAGAATTAAATTAAATGAAAATACCTATATACAGTGTGAAATTTTAATGGTTGTTTTCGCGCAGCGAAATGAGTTTGACTTGGTAATACAATCGATTTATGAAAATAATAAATTTAAAATCAAGAAATGGCAGAATAATAATTGTGATAAACAAAACTCGAATGCTACTTCGAACCAAAAGTTGTTAGTCTATACTTGGCGATAGTTTCGCGCAAAGCGCCCGGGGTCGTTGTACCGAATAATTTAACATAAAAGGATGCCGCGCGCAATGCGCGGGGCCCACTCGCCGCGTGCTTGTAGGCAAGTTAATACCGTATTCGAGAGATTCTATTCTATTAGATCGAGAGCTTATTTTGCTATGGACATTTATGAATCGCTTTTCTCTTTGTCGGCGCGCCGCCGCTCTGCCGACAAAGTGAAAAGAGCGAGTGGCGGCGCTGCGTGTGTTGAGTAGCACCTACGTCACGTCTAGTGAGTTACTATTGCTTCTCACGCTTTCGAGTTTATGCATTTTTTTATATTTTAATTACTTGAAAACAAAAACATTTTATTTTTGTTTAACTTTATGTTTCGATAATACTACTGAAGGCTAATCGTTCTACCGCGGGAAAACAACCATTAAAATTTCTATATAATGAAATTCGATGTGCCATATTTATGGGCACAATTTAGTTGTTCTGTTACCTGAATGCGCCATTAGGTTCAGTGGTAGCTTCCTCAGTGGCGCAGTGCGGCGCCGAGTCTCTGAGCGGCACCGCCAGCAGCGTAGCGGCCGGCCAGCCAACACCGCCCAGAGACACCAGGGCGCCCACACACGACCATGCTACGCGGACTCCTCTGTTCAATAGATTAAACAATTCAGTAACAGAACTAAAACACCACATCATACAGCTCGAGGATACACTGCCGAAACGTAAAGATCGAAGGTGAAGGAATGGATTCCCGACTCAAGAACTTACCGATATACTAGAAAGCGGTCGATGCCTTGAGTATAATACAGGTTTAATTTTAAATACATAAGGTTCCATTCAGTTGTATGAAAATTATCAATTATCGCGCGCACGTCGCCATTTCGTTCCCAAAAAACGTTACTGCGCAACCTTCTGCGCGGACTTCACCAAGATCTTCGGAAAGATAGTAATTGCGTTACTTGAGCGTGACGTGGTGCGCGTGGCCCTCCCCCAGCGTGACGATGTGGTGCGGCGGCTGGAAGCGGTACTCCTTCATGTTGGGCTTCACGTAGTACTGCGCGGGCGACAAGATCCGTCGGAATAATAGTAAATGCGTTACTTGAGCGTGACGTGGTGCGCGTGGCCCTCCCCCAGCGTGACGATGTGGTGCGGCGGCTGGAAGCGGTACTCCTTCATGTTGGGCTTCACGTAGTACTGCGCGGGCGACAAGATCCGTCGGAATAATAGTAAATGCGTTACTTGAGCGTGACGTGGTGCGCGTGGCCCTCCCCCAGCGTGACGATGTGGTGCGGCGGCTGGAAGCGGTACTCCTTCATGTTGGGCTTCACGTAGTACTGCGCGGGCGACAAGATCCGTCGGAATAATAGTAAATGCGTTACTTGAGCGTGACGTGGTGCGCGTGGCCCTCCCCCAGCGTGACGATGTGGTGCGGCGGCTGGAAGCGGTACTCCTTCATGTTGGGCTTCACGTAGTACTGCGCGGGCGACAAGATCCGTCGGAATAATAGTAAATGCGTTACTTGAGCGTGACGTGGTGCGCGTGGCCCTCCCCCAGCGTGACGATGTGGTGCGGCGGCTGGAAGCGGTACTCCTTCATGTTGGGCTTCACGTAGTACTGCGCGGGCGACAAGATCCGTCGGAATAATAGTAAATGCGTTACTTGAGCGTGACGTGGTGCGCGTGGCCCTCCCCCAGCGTGACGATGTGGTGCGGCGGCTGGAAGCGGTACTCCTTCATGTTGGGCTTCACGTAGTACTGCGCGGGCGACAAGATCCGTCGGAATAATAGTAAATGCGTTACTTGAGCGTGACGTGGTGCGCGTGGCCCTCCCCCAGCGTGACGATGTGGTGCGGCGGCTGGAAGCGGTACTCCTTCATGTTGGGCTTCACGTAGTACTGCGCGGGCGACAAGATCCGTCGGAATAATAGTAAATGCGTTACTTGAGCGTGACGTGGTGCGCGTGGCCCTCCCCCAGCGTGACGATGTGGTGCGGCGGCTGGAAGCGGTACTCCTTCATGTTGGGCTTCACGTAGTACTGCGCGGGCGACAAGATCCGTCGGAATAATAGTAAATGCGTTACTTGAGCGTGACGTGGTGCGCGTGGCCCTCCCCCAGCGTGACGATGTGGTGCGGCGGCTGGAAGCGGTACTCCTTCATGTTGGGCTTCACGTAGTACTGCGCGGGCGACAAGATCCGTCGGAATAATAGTAAATGCGTTACTTGAGCGTGACGTGGTGCGCGTGGCCCTCCCCCAGCGTGACGATGTGGTGCGGCGGCTGGAAGCGGTACTCCTTCATGTTGGGCTTCACGTAGTACTGCGCGGGCGACAAGATCCGTCGGAATAATAGTAAATGCGTTACTTGAGCGTGACGTGGTGCGCGTGGCCCTCCCCCAGCGTGACGATGTGGTGCGGCGGCTGGAAGCGGTACTCCTTCATGTTGGGCTTCACGTAGTACTGCGCGGGCGACAAGATCCGTCGGAATAATAGTAAATGCGTTACTTGAGCGTGACGTGGTGCGCGTGGCCCTCCCCCAGCGTGACGATGTGGTGCGGCGGCTGGAAGCGGTACTCCTTCATGTTGGGCTTCACGTAGTACTGCGCGGGCGACAAGATCCGTCGGAATAATAGTAAATGCGTTACTTGAGCGTGACGTGGTGCGCGTGGCCCTCCCCCAGCGTGACGATGTGGTGCGGCGGCTGGAAGCGGTACTCCTTCATGTTGGGCTTCACGTAGTACTGCGCGGGCGACAAGATCCGTCGGAATAATAGTAAATGCGTTACTTGAGCGTGACGTGGTGCGCGTGGCCCTCCCCCAGCGTGACGATGTGGTGCGGCGGCTGGAAGCGGTACTCCTTCATGTTGGGCTTCACGTAGTACTGCGCGGGCGACAAGATCCGTCGGAATAATAGTAAATGCGTTACTTGAGCGTGACGTGGTGCGCGTGGCCCTCCCCCAGCGTGACGATGTGGTGCGGCGGCTGGAAGCGGTACTCCTTCATGTTGGGCTTCACGTAGTACTGCGCGGGCGACAAGATCCGTCGGAATAATAGTAAATGCGTTACTTGAGCGTGACGTGGTGCGCGTGGCCCTCCCCCAGCGTGACGATGTGGTGCGGCGGCTGGAAGCGGTACTCCTTCATGTTGGGCTTCACGTAGTACTGCGCGGGCGACAAGATCCGTCGGAATAATAGTAAATGCGTTACTTGAGCGTGACGTGGTGCGCGTGGCCCTCCCCCAGCGTGACGATGTGGTGCGGCGGCTGGAAGCGGTACTCCTTCATGTTGGGCTTCACGTAGTACTGCGCGGGCGACAAGATCCGTCGGAATAATAGTAAATGCGTTACTTGAGCGTGACGTGGTGCGCGTGGCCCTCCCCCAGCGTGACGATGTGGTGCGGCGGCTGGAAGCGGTACTCCTTCATGTTGGGCTTCACGTAGTACTGCGCGGGCGACAAGATCCGTCGGAATAATAGTAAATGCGTTACTTGAGCGTGACGTGGTGCGCGTGGCCCTCCCCCAGCGTGACGATGTGGTGCGGCGGCTGGAAGCGGTACTCCTTCATGTTGGGCTTCACGTAGTACTGCGCGGGCGCCAGCGACGTGAAGCGCAGCCGCCCGGCCGGTCCGCTCGCCACGTTGCGCCGGTACGAGCCGCCGCTCACCGACACCAGCGCGCCCTGGCCCACGGAAACTTTGTATATGTCACCGGAAAATTGCAAGCACCGTAACATTGTAAAATATCGCGTGAAATTGTAAACTAGTTTTTCTTAATAAGGCACAGATATATTGGTAACTATTTCATTTACGTGAGATTTATTATACAAAACTTTTCTTTCATAATATCATAGCTCAATGTCGCTACACTATTAGCGGAAAATATTAATGACAAAAATCAAGTCGATGTAGCCTATTTTGATTTCCAGAAGGCTTTTGACCGGGTTGACAACGACGTTCTTTTGAATAAATTAGCCTTGGCTGGTTTCTTCGCGACGTTGCTTAAGTTCTTTGCAAATTACTAACACTGCACCGGCGCAAGCTATATGTCGCTTATTTAAATGCCAATTCAGAGCGCTACTCGGTCACTTCTGGCATAGGGCAGGGCACTAACCTCGGGCCTCAACTCTTTTTAATAGTAGTTAAACGATCTACCCGCATATATTAAACATTCCACGGTTCTAATGTACGCTGATGATGTCAAAGTTGCGTTCCCAATAGTCTGTCCTAGTGATACAGCCATACTACAGCACGACATCGACAATATTCGCACTTGGAGCACGGAAAATAACCTAAACCTTAATGTCAGTGAATGCGCTATCATGACGTTCTCAAAATCCACACAACCCGTACCCAACACCTAAACTCTGAACAATGAGCCCTTGAAACGTGTTGCAACCATGCGCGATCTAGGTACAAATTTTGATCCACACTTAACTTTTAACCAGAACATAATTCAGACCTGTAACAAATGCCGAAAAAACTTAGGTTTTGTCTTGCGTCAAGCAAAAATATTTAATAATAGACAAGCCCTTTATACAATTCATATATTCGCAGTATACTTGAAACCAATAGTGTAATCTGGAACCCACACGAAAAATCCTATACATAAGTAATTGAAAAAGTCCAAGTCTTTTGTACGCTACCTCTACTTAAAATTGTATGGTTATTATCCTACACCATTTGTGCTGGGTAGCCTAGCAAAGTTTAGAAGTCAGAAGAAATCTTGCCACGGTTAAATATTTCATCCGCCTTATTAGAAAGAAAGAAAGAAAGAATAATATTTATTTAGCACTTACATGAAACACGCACGGTACATAGAAATAAAATTTAAAAAAATAAAATGTAGGTATGTTAAGAACCAAATGTGTGTCTCACGGCTGCACTAAAAAGGTCCATTTCAGCGATATGTCAGACAGACTGATACTGTCTGACGCTGGTTTTCTAATGAACCCTTGAATGGAAGAGTGGCGGTTCATTTGAATCCATCTAATATAGTTATATTCTTACATATATATACATATAAAATCTAAATAAAGTAAATAAAATAATAAACAGATATAATTGAAACAATGTGTATGAATGTGTTTGTGTACGTGTAATATGTTAATGAATACTTAGAGAAACAAATACTTGAAACCAAAAACAAGCCACACGGCCAATTACAACAATAACAAAACTTTTCACTGTTCTTAATATTACGCTGTGGCGAGCCCGGTGACTCACAAAGCGATGCAAACCACCGAGCGCGTCAGACATACCACGGACATTTTATAGGTAATTAGGTACTCAATCGAAGTTAACATGATAGTAACCCGTATTTTTTATGAAAATAATTGATTTAAGACAAAGAAATTTATTTAACATGTTTCGGAGAAGGTTTAACGTGAAAAATTGGTAATAAAGTGCGACGGAAATTAATGGAAGGTAAGCGTTACTTAATATCTTAATATAAATGTCAACTTTTCTTATAGCTTCTAGTACGTTCGAAGTGTTTGTTTGAGTTATTCGTGGTTCCCATTTCAACTCTTCGCTTTTACAGCACATTCCTTTTAATTTACCTCCTCCTATCCGTCGTACACTTCGCCCTCGGCAACGTCCTCATTTTCAGTGCATCAAATCGGTTCCAAATCCCTTAAGACCAGTCCATTATGTAGCTCTCACCCTCATAAACAACATTTTATTATTTGACGATACTTTAGATATTTTGCGACTGCTGAGCTGAGCTTCCTAAGCACTGCTACTCGTTACCTAGAGTCTATTGCTGCCTCTAGTACAATCTCTTGTGACTAATTTAATATTAATTCTTTTTTTTACTTTTAAATAATTGTTTACTTTTGTTTTAAATAAATATATCGAGAAATTGTAATCTAATTAAGATTTATTACAATCTTGCGGAGTCTGCAATTTTCGGGTGACGGATACTCTCCACACACACTTCGTTTTACACTCACTAAAAGGTACAGGTTCGTCGATATACTGCATTCAGTTAGCTTTACAGTAAATGCAAGTTACAGTTTTGTAGGAAAAACAGAGTTAATCTATACTTATCATCGTGAAATCAACTGCACATCTGAGGTACCAGTTACACTAAAAAATTCGCGCATGTTGCTGCGAAATAAAGATGCTGCCATTGTTTCCACTATAAATGTTTCTGTGTGCACGACTCCACAGTAGAAAAAACCGGTCAAGTAGGAGTCGAACTCGTACGCTGAGGGTTCCGTACCTACCCATTATACAGCAATAATAAAATTGGTATCATGTTTATTGGTGGTAGGCGTCAACTATGTATGTATGGGGACACCCTTTATTTTCAACTTTAATTTTAATTTTTTTGAAATATTTCCTTTATTTTTGCCAAATTTTGTGATTATAGGTCAACGGGAACTAGCATATAGGTTTTCGACCTAAAACCTAGACTTGTCAATTATGGTTAAAAGCAAGGTTTTACAGCCCAGGTAAAGGGAAAATTCCGAGAAATAAAAAAGTTGAAAATTAAAGGGTGTCCCCTTACATACATAGTTGACGCCTGCCACCAATAAAAATGATACCAATTTTAATATCCGCGAAAATATAAATTTGCCCATATCTTTTTATCGTTTTGACTCAGGGCTTTGATTTTTATACATCTAATAGGGACTATAGACCTCAGTATCTGGTTTCAACTTGCTAGGTCCACCCGTTCCTGAGAAAGTCGGTGGTGAGTGATCTTTTTGAGGTACGGAACCCTAAAATTACATTCAACCAATATAAATCCTTTGTCACTTATAAAAGTTTTAAATTTTCTTGGCGTAGTCAATATTCAGAACGTCATTAACACTTCGTTCAAAAAATTAAGCATATTTTGAGGTACATACATTCTTTTCTCACATTTCGACTGTCACTTCAAGTCAGAAGTTTTCATGCAAGCGAAAGCACGCAAGGGTTAGTATTTCTAGTAAAAAAATATCGTAAACTAGCTCCGCCCGCGTGATTGTCGAAAATTATCCCAAGGGAACATATTCCCGGGATAAAAAGTATCCTATGTGTTATTCCAGACTATAATTTACCACTGTGCCAAATTTCATCAAAATTCATTCAGAAGTTTTTGCGTCAAAGAGTAACGACCATCCATCCATCCATCCATCCATCCATCCATTCTCACAAACTTTCCCATTTATGATAGTAGTAGGATGTGATGAAACACTTATACGAAACACAATCTGACCTGCAGCGGCGCGCCGTCAGCGTCGTCCCGGAGCTCCACGGTGATGTCCGCCAGCTTGTGCGCCGCGATGTGTCCCTGCGCGTCCGGCGCGCTGAACACGTACGACTCCTTCTCCGCGCTGATCCTGTACTGCTTGGACGCGTCCAGCGGCCCGAAGCGGTACGTGCCGTCTTGTGACGTCACTTGGATTAGTTTCAGCTCCTCTGTCACATCAAATAGTGTTAGGTTTAGTTACAGCAATATAGTGTATTTATTGAGATAAACATTTCAGCAATAATAAAATCGAGTTAAGCAAACATAAGCATAAGGTTAGTTTCCGTTCGTAAAAGGTAAATGGCTTTTGTAATTTCTGCTCATGGATTTGTGGATAAAACTTTTTAATTTTTAAAAAATTTAATATGGGTTTGCGCTTGACTCTAGTCTAAGTCATAGATGACAGAGACAAAGTCGACGATGGAACGAACTTCCCCAGAAGAAGCCTGTTCAGTGACTTGACACTGTTCAAACTAAAACGATCATCGCGCGGGAAGGGGATGCATATGTTCATGATTATAAAATCACGTGACTCTTTGTCTCAGCTTCCACATGTCCAAAAAGTTAGTTAAAACATGAAGTCCAAATGAATTACATCTCAGGTCCCGCGCGGGCTTACTCAGGGACAACGAAAGACGCTACTCTGGTCCAAATATGACGTTAAGACAATGTGTATGTTACCCGAGGTGAGAGTGAGCGTGACGTCATCGACGGGCGGTACGATCTTGCCCTGCAGCGTGAGGGCTTGTCGCGCGCGCAACGTGAGCGCGTGCGGCTGGCAGCGCGCGCGACCCACCACTTGTTGCGGCGTCGACGGCGACATCAGCAGGGACGACGACGATGCTGACACTACTGCTACTTCGCCCTGGAAACGGTTGGTGAATTAATAAATTACAAATCAAAAATTATTTGTCTACCGAATTCATGAAAAAATCAAAAGTTATTTATCCTAATTAGACTGAGTACTAGTACCTTTTTACACTGACATAAATGGAGCTAACCAAAAAAAAAATACAATAAGTTAATGTTTTTACTCAAGTTTCGGAAAGGATCGTATCAAGCGGTAAAAATTGTATTTTAAAAACTATGTCCCTGTATTCTGCAAATATTAATGTAAGGTAGCTTTTGCCAAGCACTGGGACTGTTCAGACTAAATAAAATAATCCATCCTAATATTATCAATGCAGAAATACCTCTGCGTGACTGTTCATTTGCTACTTCGTTACCTCTTAACTGCTGAACGAACTTGGACGAAACTTGGCAAACGGATAGACCATATCCCGGAATATTGTTTGATCCCCGCGGGAAAATTTCCAACTTTCAGGCGGGATTGGCCGCTGGAAGAAGCTAGATCCAAATAAAATATCAATTTATTCCACTTACATCCGCCATGTACAGCGTGTGCTCGAAAGCGTACCCTCCACCAGGCTGTGTGAGCGGCACCAGCGGCCCCACAGGTTTGCTAGCGTGACCATCCGAGCTCACGTGCAGCACCAGATCTTCTACAGGCACCGGTGATGTCACCTTGATGACTACCGAGTGTGCTGTCGCTACGAAGTATACCGTCTGGAAATACAAGAAAAATATGATTCAAATATCACTGACAGGGACGAAAACACTAATCTTAGTAGTCAGAGGCTGCTTCAGCTACGGCGCGAGCACTCGGGCGCGGCAGTGCAAGCGCGCCGAGCGCGACACGCACATAGAGCGTGCTCGCCGACGCTCTCACACACCCTGCACCCCGATACAACTTCGCGACTTGGAGCGCTCACTTTAGTTCGCAGCTCCTTAGCGAACTAGGTCGACGTTATAGTTCGTCAGGTCCCGTATCGAACCAGAGAAAGGCAGATCGTTCGCTCGCTGTGCTACTGCTAACCATAGATAATACCTTTACCTGATCTGACAACTGAACGAATGAACGTTGAAAACGCAAGTGCAATGTGAATAGTGACGCAAATTAATCGAGGAGCGCTGTGCTGTCACGCATTCAACGCGCTTTAAACAAGCCTTTGTCTGCGACTTCGTACGCGCATATCCCGTTTTTCACGTTCCCGTAGGAATTTCGGGAATCCCACTCCCCAAGGAACCTACATGCCAAATTTCAGCTTTCCTGTGTGTTGCCTGTCAGTCACTCACTCAATCACTCAGTAACAGAAGAATGATATAATTATCCTTTTTCCCGCGACTTCGTACGCGCATATCATTATGTTCCTATTTCCGTAGGAATTTCTCGTTCCCGTATAGCCAAAAAGAATTTTCTAGATCCGACTGGTAGTTCCAGAGATTAGCGAGTTCAAACAAATAGCTTCAGCTTTATTATTAGTGTAGATATGTCGGTCATATTGAAAGAACAAAACGAACTAAAAAGTGTTGATCTGGGATCTAGTTCGCGTAGTTCGCCTGTGAGACATCTATAAAGATCTAGTTCGTTCATAACTACACAAGACTAGAAAAAACGTTTCCTTCTTAGCTAACATCATATTAAGTAGTAGGTACCTATTTCAATTTTGCATTTTGATCATGTCAGAAATATTCCATATGACGCTTGGCGCCGACTCAAAATTACTGAGGTATACATACATTCGTTTAAGAACTTAGTTATGAAGGCTAATTAAAAACTCAAAATAATTACAATAAAAATATATACTTAGGTATACATAATAACTAAGTTCTTAATCTAGTGGATTAAGATTAATGTTGATGTTAATAGAAAAGGGTTATTATTTTATGCCTTTCAGATTTTTCATTGGTTTAATTTTTTTGTTCAAAAGTTTTTATAAAATGAATTCACCAAGCAAATTCTATCTACTTTGATTCTGAGCAAAAAATGACTTGACGTAAAAGTGTTATTAAAGTTAGACACAAATTCAATATCCATATTATACTCACATTAGGAAGCAAGGTAGAGGTATCAGCATGCGCCTGCTCGGGCTGGAAGCGGTGGCAGCCCCTTGGAGTGAGCGTGTAGAGCTCGGCGGCCGGCACGCACTGCTGCGACGCGCCGCCCGGCACCGACATCACGCCGTGCGAGCTCTTGCTGCTGTACTCCACCTGGGAGCGAACGTACCGACTTAACGAATGTTGTTTCGGAACATTTTTTTTGTGGATGGGAATTCATCAAATGACTCTGACAGAATGTCAGACTCTTACTGACTAAAACCCACCCGTGTTCCTTCTATTATGCCCTTTGCGATCCAGGGCTGCTGTTGGAAACATCTGGGCGCTCAAGCTGCGAGCGCGCACCGCCCGGCACACACGACACTGCGTCATCATCCTCCTTACGAAACGCACACTCTTTCTTTAAAACCTTAAGTTCAGCGATTGATTGACCATTTATTCACTTTGCTTATACACTTCTCATCAAAAAAATCGAAACACTTTCGTTTTTATTGTTTTTGTCCTAATTTTTTACAAAAGAGAATTAATTCCATGAAAAAAAAAACATTATTGTGTAGCTGGCAGTTTGGTCATTACAGTAAGAAGAAAAAAATCAAAATTCGAAATTAGAATTTCATTTGTTTATCCTATAAATGAAATTAATCACTGTTTTGAGACAAATGTGTATTTAGGGTTGGAGTACGTTTCTCGTTTAAAAACTAAAATTAGCGCTTGTCTTTAAACTTTTTGTTTCTTATTTCATTTACTGTGACTTTGGGACGTCTGAAAAAACTTTTTTTTCTAAAACATATGGATACTTCGCCCGCAGAAGCCGCCCAAGTGGTGGCATTGCTGGATTCTGGACTTAGTCAGCGTGTTGTGGCTGCAAGATTGCATCTAAGCTTATCATCTGTTCATAGAGTCTACAAACGCTATCGGGAGACTGGTTCGTTCACGCGCCGTTCAGGATCTGGCAGGAATCGGGTCACTTCTGAGCGAGATGATCGATTTATTGTAACAACCTCTTTACGAAATCGACGCCTTAACGCTTTTCAACTGCAGCAGCAGCTTCGCGTTGTACGAAGAGTAGCTGTAAGTGACTCTACAATAAGAAGAAGGTTGAAGGAACGCGGATTGGCACCGCATAAGCCAGCGAATGGGCCGAAATTAACTGCAGACCATCGAAGAGCGCGCCTTAACTTTGCACGCGAGCACCTAACTTGGTCATACCTTCAGTGGAGCAAAGTACTGTTTTCTGATGAGTGTAAAATTATGCTGTATGGTAACGACGGAAGGAACAAGGTCTACAGAAGAGATGGAGAACGCTTTGCACAATGCTGCATTGAAGAAAAGGTCAGCTATGGTGGCGGTTCGTGGACGGTTTGGGGAGGAATCAGCGCCGACGGTAAGACAGAACTTGCCTTTGTATCTGGGCCACGGCTGCCTGCACTAAACTCTCATCGGTACATCGAACAGTGTCTTGAACCTCATGTGATGCCCTATGCACATTTTATTGGCAACGACTTCATATTCATGCACGACAATGCTAGAGCTCACACCGCGGGCGTCGTACGAGATTATCTTACCGAAGTCGGTATCTCCATTATGGTATGGCCAGCAAGAAGCCCGGACATGAATCCCATTGAACATCTATGGGATGAATTAAAGAGACGAATTCGAGCAAGAGATCCAGCCCCAGAAACACTTAGCCAGCTGCAAAATGCAATCCAAGAGGAATGGGATAATATACCACAACATGTGATCGTGACTCTCATCCGATCGATGAAGAACCGTATGGAAGCAGTAATAAGAGCTCGCGGAGGGAATACAAGTTATTAAATAAACGTTTCTTACATTTTTTTTCATTTACGCGTGTTGTTTTACCCATTTCCTTCATATTCCATACAGGGTAAAAATTACTCATTATACAAAATACGAAACCTATGAAGACTTAATTTGAATTTAGAACATTAACATTAGGATTTAAAAACCTCATACTACTCACTATTAAATGACATTTTACATTTATTCCTAAATATACACATTTTTCTGATAATTCTTATCAAATCATAAACTGCGAGGTGTTTCGATTTTTTTGATGAGAAGTGTATTTTAATACAGTCCACTTTCTATTGTTACCGGAGTTTCCCTGCTTCTATCCTAGTACCACCTGTACGATTTAACCCATTCCTTTCTAGCCGCTGTAACTCTTTTTAATAATTCCGGAATCCTGGTACTGGCCCTTGCATGCCCATTGTTTGGGAACCAGCTTCAGTATTTGATGTTGAATCAGTTCTGCTCTAGTATGGTCAAACACTATTAACTAAACTACTACAGCAAGTCGTTGTCAATGTGCCAGGAATATACATAACTATTTCAAAAGTCAGGGTTATTTCTTTTGGGGCCAATTTTTCAGTCACCAGATAATTTAGAACAGGGAAATTATAATGGCGGTTTAAGGTCATAATACACATATCAACTCGGAAAGGCATCGTCACAGTATCGAAGTTATCGCCGTATTGCCACGAGGCGAGGCGATTACGCTACGATTCCGATTAGTGTGCATTGCAGTAGGAAGTTTCATACACAGAATACTGCACGGCTCGAATTGATACGGTGACGATCCCTTCCCGATTCGATATGTGTGCGACCTTTAGCAGGTTTTTGCAGTATATGTCAAACCACCATATAATTTTATTCCACAAAAATAAAAGTTATCTGACCTTTGTCAGTCAATCAGATATAGAAGTTCCATAACGGTCTTTTTTTTGACATAGAAAATAAGGCTTTTCTGATAATGCTACTGCACAAATATTTGAAAATGTCCTTACCTCCACCTCATGCGTAGAATGTATCCTCAGTACATAACCAGTGTGTTCAAATGTGGGCACATTAGTATGGTCCTGTGTAACGGCCACGTTATGCCTCGCCTCCGCCCAGCACAAGGGATCATTTTCTACTGAGATCTCTACACTGCCAGGGAGCACTTCCTCGAAGGTGTACTTGCCATCTGCAAATTGAAAAAACAATAAAAAAATGATCAAGTTTCATTATCATTTATAAACGTCTGTTGGCATGTTGGCACCACTGCATGTGGCCCCCAGAGCAGCGGAGACGTACCCTTGGCCGAGGTGGTGACGGGCGTGGCCACGTAGCCGCCGTCCACAGACAGCGGGCGCAGCGTGACGCGCAGGCCGGCGCACGCAGCCGCCGGCTTGCACTGCACGCGCCCCGACAGCTTGCCCTTCAGCTGCGAGAACGTCACGCCCTCCACCGGCGCCGTGCCCACCGACACCTTCTGGCTGAGCGGGTAGTATCTGTACGGGAGAACTGTTATTACGATGGTTCGTTTAGGGTGCTTTTCTACCGAGGGTCTGCGGACAAGAGGGCGGCGCGAGAGTGCGTAGCGACGCTGTGAGAATATGTGAACATTTTCATCAGTTACCAAGGCAACGCAACGATGCTTAGAGAACTTTTCATATTCTCCCCCTGCATCCCTCACACACATCTCTCTCTGTTAATATGTAAAACTTCATTGGAGTTCCATAATAATCCATACTGTCTCGTGGGCGGCAGCTAAAATATAAATAAAAATAACTAGCTCAGCTAGCAAGCTACACACCTGCCTAGGAAAATGAAGTAATCCCATTGATGGTGATCCCTTCTCGCCTCACTTTCTCGCACATCTTTGTGGAAAAGCACCTTTTCAAGGTGATTTTAAAACGAAGCTTTTAATTCTGAATACCACATTTTTATTTTTTTAACGTGGATTGCTAGTATCTCAGCAAAGGCATATTCAAAGATTTTAAGTTATACACAATCATAACAAACTCATACTCACTGTAGGCCATCCCTCTGCTCCTGCTCCGACACCTCCACCCTGGCACTGTACACCCCAGATGCCAGGAACGTGCACCAGTCCCCCTTGTCTCCGTCAGCCGCCACGCGCACGAGTCCGGCGCCGCGCTGCTCGGGCGCCAGCAGCACGCCGCGCGAGCCGGGCGGCGTCACGGCGCCGCACACCCGCCAGCGAGCCGCGCGCGCGAGCGGCGCCGAGCGGGGGCCCGTGCCCGACACCACGAGTTGGATGTCGTCGAACTGGCATTGCTCTGCAGGGAATGTGGAAATATGTAGTCAGAAACCACGTTTTTTTGAGGATATGCTAGTGATACTATGTTGGAAAGTTAATAGTTCACTTAACAAAAAGGAATATATTGCTTTGACTTCATTTTGAGATAGATCATTGGCTAATGGGTGGTCTGACCCACATATTTGATGCGTCAGAACGCACAAGATCCTACATGACGAAACACAACAGTTCATAACAAAACAAAACAGTAAAAAAATTGGTTGTCTGTGAAGTCGGCTTACGTACGATATTTAACGTGACAACGTCATAACAAAACATTAATGAAATTATCGTAATGTTACAATGAACGTAACGTTACAATAAGCGTAACATTACAATGAACGTAATGTTACAATGAGTCATCCTTTTTCGTGCGTTCATCGATTTATTAGACGTCGTCACGTCAAAAACTAGTATTAATGTTATGCTATGTCACTTATAAAGAATTGAAAGGCTTTCAAGACACAGTTAACAATCCCTTACCATGTTTAAACCCAAGTGTGTAAGTAGACGGCTGCAGATTGGGCAGAGTGAACTTGCCAGCCACGTCAGTGTTTCCGATGGGCTTGCCGTCCATCACCACGCGAGCGCCCGACAAGCCCGGCCCGCCTATTGACTTCACTACATTGCCTACCACTGTGAATCCTGTTACCTGGGAACAGAAAAGAAAGCTGATATGAAGATGATCAAGAAAACTTTAATTCTTTAAGACTCATATTATAAAAGCATTGTGATAAAAGTGCTTTTGAATGATTGAATCAAGTTTTTTTTAATGCTTGTCTTGATTGTCCTTCAACAAGTCTTACCCCTGGTTTATGGAATGAAATTATCAACCTATCACATTTAACGTAAGTCAACTGATGTGATTTGGGGTCTTAAACTAATTCAACATTTTCGTTCTAGAAACTGGGCCTTAGTGTAAGAGCTATATATCGCCTGTTTTACCAACTACAGGATTGATTTTCTTCTACTGCCTGACTTGGTTACTAGGCGCTTTTATAGGAGATTATAAAATAAACCTTACAATTTATAATATTTACTTTTAGATGACCTACAAAGATAACAAACACAATTCAGACAAAATTATGGGTACATCTCAAAACTCACCTCAAAGGCATTCTTGATGAATAGACTGTCATGCCTGACAGTGAATGGTACAGCATCCGGTCTTGCATTGTAACTGACGGTGACTTGGCCAGGTGGTGTAGACAGAGGTACAAGTTTGTACTCCCCAGCGGGCACCAGGCCGAAGTTGAACTCTCCATTGGCATCAGTGATTGAGTGGCAAATGGGAGCATCGGGTACTCCTTGAAGGAGGGCTGTCTTGCAACCTTCTACTCGGAATTTGGGGCTTTCCTGAAATATTTGTTTAATTTATTAGTACTTTTGTACCAACTTAAAAATCATAAATTCTGTGATTTTACTAAAAAGTGGAGGCCAATTTCACAGCAAAAGAACAAGTACTATTTCCACGGTATTTGTTCTGATGATATTATGATAAATATATTACCTCTTTGGAATACAGCAGCACATACAGGCCACCAATAGGGCTGCCAAATGATGTGACTGATCCTGTCACATCATAGCCTTTCACTACGAGAACACCAGAAGGTAATGCAGTGTTGCCCTCCTTCACCTGAACCAAGGCTTGAGCAGGGTCTAGCTTCCATCTGAAATATATTGTTTTGTTTATGGCAATTTTGGAGTATAAGTGAACAAAATCAGTGAGTCATTACTATGACAAACAATAGTAGATTAAATGAAAAAAAACTAGGTCAAGTCAATTTAGTACTTTAGAGGATTCTTATTAGAATTTGTGGCAAAATTGATTTACCAATGAATTTTATTATTTAAAAGTCTGTTGGTACTCACTTTGCATGAGAAGCCTTCACAGTGTATTTCCCTGGGATGACAGGTGTGAAATGGAAGTCACCACCAACTGTTGTCACAGTATTTCGCACCTCTCCCTTATCATTCACTAACTGGATGGCTATACCACTGGGACCTTGCTTCTGACCAGCTGTGATGACCTGTCCAGTTATACCGAAGCCATTGAAAGCGAAGTTGATGTCCTGACCAGATGAACATCGGTCAGTAGCACCGTCTACTGACAAGATAACTTCAGACGGCTCAAAGCTCCACCCGGCTGGGGGATGAACCTTTAACACGTACTCCCCTTTCTCATAGAGAGGAAGAAAATAATAGCCATTTGTAGGAGCACTCTCTGTCTTCTCTTTCAAACTGCCTTCTTTGGTATACCTGAAACATAAATTTATGAATAAAAAAATAAAGAGCTCATAGTTAAACTACAAATAAGCAACTGCAATTCCAAGTATTCGCTCAAGCCATTTAGCTAATAATTCAAGGTACAATAATTGCTAACAAAATTAAATTAGTACAAGTTTTAGGTTAACTTACAGGCCGATTTCTATTTTAGAGAAATCCAAAGGAACATGACTCTTGACAAAACCACCACATCCTAGGATATCATTTGCACTACATTTTGTACTTAATAATAGTAAAATTACTGGTAAAAATATTCGACCGATGTAAGCAATCATCGCCATTTTTCAATAGTGATGGGCGGGGCGGGCACATAGGTACGTGACGTTTCGCTCGCGCTGATAACAAAATGTTACTAAACGAAAAGGAAATAGTTGAGTTTAGTAGAGTTTAAAATTCGACTAATTTGAGAAACCGATTTTCGGCGATGCAAATTGCAAAGATTACGCGCGCGCCTCTAGAGCGGTGAAATTCAGAAGTTGCAAAAGAATGACACTTGCAGCGTTGCCAAAACTAATTTAAAAAATCCTGAAAATCCAAGTCAAATCCCAAACCCAATTTGGGGAAAAAAAATCTACTGATTCCCCTCAAAGCCCCTTGATTTTTTTTAAGAAATGATACAAGTTTCCATAAATTTCATATTTTTAAATTGTGAAAAAAAATTAAAGGTGTAGGTACCATTTTCATATGTTCTGACTTGACCCGAACTATCCATATTCAAAACCTCCGCATAATGCCAATACCCAATCAGCTTGAGATTCCGTGCAGTTTGGAGAATTCCCCATAAGTTGGCAGCGTTGCTGAAAACTGTCAAAATGTCGTTCTAAGACTGCTTCACAACACTGGAGGCGTAAAATCTTGGTGCTGGCGTCTGTACCTACAGTAGATTCGAAGCAAATTGACTGTGTCAGAGAGACACACGAGTGATCCTATAAGGGTTCCGTTTCCATACGGAGTTACGGACGTTTGAAACCCTTTATATAAATCAGCGACCTAGCTGTAAGCGCTATTTTTCAAAAAAAAAAATGGCAAAATCCGAAACTATGAGGAATAGCGAAAAACAATGAAAGAAGTCTCAAGACCGATTTTGTATAATTGTATTTTTGAACCGGTTGATTTTGAAAAAAAAGACATCCGTACCTAAGTGTCGTTATTCTGGAAAGTAGATATTATAGGTAGGTACCTACATGGCAAACTAAAGGAAAGTTCATTTTTAACAAATGATGTTGAACAACAATTAGGTACGGCCCGAATCTATGACTATGTATTTTATTCGGCCAGTGCAAATCGAAGTCCATTTTACAAGCTTACTAGCTGTCGTCCGCAGCTCAGCCCGCGTGAATGTCGAAAATTATTCCAAGGGAACATACTCCTGGGATGAAAGTATCGTACCTATGTCATATTCCAAGACTTGGTCTACTAGCGTGTCATGTTTCATCAAAATTGGTTCAGAGCATAGATCAGATAGATAGATATTTCTCTGGTTCAGAGGTTTAGGCGTGACAGCGTAACAGACAGACACATCTATTTTCAAATTTAGTTTAGAATATAGATATATGTAGATGACCTAATATTGATGGCCAAAACCCAAAAGGCACAGCCGGGTGGCCTTTTTCCCGAATATTCATCTACTTGCAAAATATATTCGACTAGCTTTTGCCCGCGACTTCGTACGCGCATATACCCTTTTTTCCGTTTCCGTTTAGGCATATAGGTATAGCATTCCTCATGGCTATGGCTATGGCTATCATATATAATTAGAATTTTCCAAATCCGACTGGTAGTTCCAGAGAAAGCGCATTTAAATAAACAAACAAACTCTTCAGTTTGAACTACTAACTATATCTAGCACTTCGTCCGCGCGTATTTAGTAAGTACTCCACAAGCTTCAACCCCCCCCCCTCCACCCCCTTTTAAAGGTTAGTTTTAGAAAATTAAGCACAACGATTTTCATTAATTACCCAGCCATTTCTGCTGCTAATTCTGTTCACCCTGTCACACGGGGCAATTAAGCAAAAATTGTTGGATCTGTTTTAATTATCCCAATTTTAGTTTTTTTAGGTATATCAATTTCCACCTAAATTGAAGCAAACATTAATTTCCTCCCCTAAAAACTTCATCACGCCTTTTGCCCCAAAAGGGGTGATGAAGTTTTTAGAGGTTTTTTAAACTACATCGTGTTTCAATTGTATCGGACCAAGCATTAAGATTCTCCCCAGTTCGCTCAAACCGCAATATTTTTCTAACAGAGCATTTTTATATCCATCGTAACTTTTAAACGAAAGGTCCGATTTGAACAAAAAGCGGTTGTGACTTAACCATTATAGTTGGACAAATACCCTGGCGGACTTTTTATAGGTAGTAGTACTTCAATCACGTAGTAGGTACATTATTTTTATGTATAGGTAATCAATAGTTTTCTCAGCGCACGCCAAATAATGTTCATAATAAACGCTAATAGTACCTACCTATTACCCTACTTTGGGTAACATTATTGCAAATTTTAATGTAGCTTTCGAATGGCGAAAGAATTTTTGAAATCGGTTCAGCAGTTTTTGAGCCATATCGTAACAAAAAAACAAATAAATCTTTCATCTTTATAATATTAGTTTTATTTTGCGAATAATTGTGTAGCACATACTTAGTTACAGAGAGTAAAAAGAAAGGAATTACTAACCAGATGGAATTGCATAAACAACCAAAAAGGCCTAGTTCAACACGATTTTTGTTTCTATACTGCTCCAATTTGTACTTGAGTTGATTTAGGAAGGAACTTAGTTTTTTTTTAACACAAACGCAGCTTGGTGAACCATTTATTTCATGTTATTTTTCACATAGAACAGTAATGTAAAAAACAGTAGGGGTGTAGAGTGGTGTAAGTGTTGTACATTTTAATATAAATATTAAAAACGAATAAGAAATAGACTTAAAAATACACTAAGTTTAAGACATTACAGGATTGTATCTTTACATTAATAAATTTTATGTTGCCACCGCAGTTTTGGTCTTATTCTGAATTGGTAGGAATAATTTGAACTCTGCTGGAAGTTCATCTTCTGAATACAGTCTATCAGAGAAGTAAACCCTTCTGATTCTGCAGTTTGCATGTATTTGTACCCTGAGAGTTTCTACATAATTAGTTCCATAAGCTCTACGAGTAAAATCGGCCAGATTGAACTGGATTTGGTTCCAACCTTCATCAAGGCGCATGGGCATTGTACAAATAAAGGGCTTCACTCGAGTCGTAGACTGATAATTGCTAGCTCTGAACCTTCTTCGCACATTCTTATCATCCAAAACCTGTAATCAAAAGAGTTTGAGGTTAGAATAAGTTTTATAACCTTTGTGTAACACATCAATTTGTTATGATTCATCTTCTGAATGACAAGTAAATTGGCTGGCTAGAAAAAGAATTTTTGGCTCACCTGAACTTCGAATGTGAAGTACTTCTTCAGATTCTTGATTATCATAACCAGAAAGGGCAGCTTAATACCAAGCGTCTTTTTAGGATCAGCGGGACACGTTATGTACGTCGTGCTGACATTGGTACCAACTATTTCAAGCACAAGGCTTTGTATGTCGTTATCCGTGATCCTTTTTATGTGCCCATTTCGCACCTTTTTGTCCCAAATTTGCAAAGGTTTGCTGCCTATACTGTAAAGAATGGAAAGGAAACCGGACTGAAATGTGTTCTTGAACATTTCGCTCTAGCTTGCCCGCAACACACAGAGTACTCTTACATTTATCAGACGAATAACAACGACGGTTTGATCAATAATTATCCCACATTCGCGGTTGCATTGCAATTTGACACTTTGACAGTAAACACACAGGAATTTTGAAAATGGCCATTGATTGGTCATGCGTTTGTTATCAACACGATTACCATAGCAACGACACGGAAAAATTGTTCCTTTGAACGCAGTTTGTATATCACAGTCGCACCAAGAACCCATTTGTTTCAAATATTGTTTAAAAAAATGGAAAATTTCCACTTTGTAAAAACAAAAAACGTGTGTAAAGTTTGTTAAACGAAAATTTTAAATATTTTTTATTTTAATTAAAAAAAAATACCTAAAACTTGGCATTCAGTTTTGCAAGTTAAAGCATACAATGGAATGTATTTCAAGAATTGACAGCTACGAATATTTTATCTGTGCTTGTCGCAGTAAAAAAAACTCAAGCGGTGCATGTGCAGTGCTTGCGTATTTATTTCTGTACAAAAATATATCATTTTCGGTCATTATATTTCACAATTTTATAGAAAATGATCCAAGATAATATTGCTGACTGTTGATATAAGTATAATGAAAGTTTACCTTTGTGTATCTAGTTGTTGATTTCATTAAGTGATTAGCAAAAATGACGGAAATGTCATCGAAGAGGTAAGATTATTTCGATACTTTACAATGCCTGCTTTTGCTATTTAATAAACTGTTTTTAGTATTTACCTCACCAAGTTCTAACAAATTATATAACAGTTACCGCGGTGTCGTGTTGGCTGAATCTACACCAATGTTAAGATGTTGTGCACTTCTGATCATCATGTATTAAATACATAATTCTATTTAGATCAGCTTCTGTATTATAAAGCCTTTAGTTTTTGATTTATCGTTTAAACTGTCATGGTTTAATAAATTTCGTTAATATAAAAATCGTGTCAAAAATATAGAAACTTGTTAACTGACTTCTGTCAATATTTTAAAATGAGAATAATTTTCGTGCCTTGTTATTTTTAGACCAAATTACCACAGACAACATCTATCAGTCTGGAGGAAGAGAATGGTATTAGCTTTTACTAATTAAATTTTTATTTAAGTACTAAAAAGGCTGCAGTATTGAAACAAAGTACCTACTATCTACATATTCTATCTAATTCTTACACAAAACAGCCAATTTGGTACCATACAAAGCTTTTAAAAGTTGTGTTTTCAACTAAATTATTACTACAATGTTTTAAAAGTTAAATACTGAAACAAAATACCTGTTAATTGGTTGATGAATCATTAAGTTAGGTCTTATGACTGTTCACTGTAGCTTTATTATATATTACTTATTTAGATGATACTTTGCTAATATTGCAAAATGTTTGACATTGATATTTATCAACAAACTATTAAGTGTCAACTGTGTTGGTGCCAAACAAAAAGTCTTAAAAACTTTTTGAGAACAAAAAGGTTACATTCCAGTAAAGCAAACTTAATAGCAATATTCTAAATCAATGCTACTTCATCCATTATTAGCCAATGTAATTTAATAAGGCATGAAGTAACTCTAGGAGGTAAGTTACCCCATATCACTTGATCAGTTGAGCAATATCAATAGCAATGACTTCATCAAAATTACTTTGAAATTCATTCATATTCAAAGGGATTGACTGATAAGTAAATAATGGCATAGTGGCCTATGGTGTCTTCATAGTGGGCGTCGTGGGATGCCCTGCAATGATTTTGAATAGCTGAATTTTTAGTGCATTGCATAAGTCACTGCAAAATGGTGAATGCCGTAAGATTGTAAAATATTGCGTGAAATTGTAAACAATTTTTTCTTAATAAGACATGGATATATTGGAAACTGTTGAATTTGGATGGGATTTATTGTATACAAAACAATGTTTTCATAATATATCGAAAATTATAATCTAATTAAGATTTATTACAATCTTACGGAGTCTGCAATTTTCCCGTGACACATACATAATAAAAAATCTGTGTAGTATTTGTCTAGCCATGATATTAAAAAAAAAACTTTTAATTCAGACACAGTCCATTAATTGATTAGTACAAAAACTTAGAAACTAGTGTTAATACTTATAACTAACAGAAAAAAATATAATTATATACCTATACTAAACTCACATGCAGGCATATCCAATGCCCCAGTAATACCTACAATTTTTTATGCTTATGGTATATTTAATAATATGTTAATTGATCATGGTCAATAGGGAAGTTCCTTAAAAAATATTCCTATGAATTACATTATTTCCTATGAATTATACAAAACCAACATGCCATCAACATAAATGGATTCAAATTGACAACCGAACCACCAAACATTTATGCTTGTATTTATCCTCAATTTAATGTGACCGTACTTAAACGAATACTTATTGAAACATTGTGATTAATGTACTGGGACAAGGCCCATGGGTTTTATCTACGCATACTGACACACGCACTTCCGTCGATACGGCCGAATGGCGAAGTCCTCCGTATGACCGTCGCCCTGTATTATAAAGGGTCAGGCAGAGATATACCATCGTATGTTTACAGTTAGGTAAGGACGGCCGTTTTCTGTTGCTACACTAACGCTTCTGCAGAAATTGTTATAATACTTGCCAAAAAAGACCACACATTTGGAGCTTGGCATTTTAATTGAGCAAAACCCCTTTTTATGTCAATATCTTTATAAAATACACAGTAGTCCTCGCCGAGTCCCCACCCGCTCTTGGCCGGTTTTTAACGTCCCCGATTGAGTCGTAAGTGGCGGAATGCGCGCGAGCAGCTATACAACGAGAGGACACAATCACACCGATTAGACTCCGTCGCCCTCATTCTAATATGCGAAAATATCCTTGCACCCGTGCAACGTCCATGTATTTCTCTTAAGAGAAACTCGACATTGCTATTCAAGGAATTTCGCGAAGTTGAATTAAAAGAGCCAAGCGAAGCCCCCATTAATGTAACAGCATCTATCGTCAAGCTATGCAGGTACCGGTTAATTAGTTACTTTCTCTGCTTAACTCGAGACCAGTTTTTGCAATAACAATAAATACGCAGTTTTATACGCGAGTCGTTTGTTTTCGTTTTATTTAGCCCAATGAATGAGTCGGAAAGGCTTCGCTTCGATTTTGCTCGGTACGGGGTCGCTCAACTCACCGCCTGCTTGCAGGACTATTCTGCCGTATTTAATACTCATTTAGAGTATGCGGACCCTATTGTACACATTTGTAGTTAAGTGTACTAGTACTTACGTTAATGAATTGCTGCGGACAGACATGGGGAGCTTGCTACTGTTCTTTTGTATAGTTTTATCAAAGAGTAAACGCAAAGCAATGATCAAGTTAATGCAGAACAGAAAATTAAAGCTGGGAGGTCCATGAATCAAGTGATTCTGATTCAAGTCCTGTATTGCGACATCGAAATCACGAAAACTTTTTATCGAGTTAGCAAATTGAAACGGTCGGAAATCAGGCAAACGAGTGGTAATTGAAATAATCACATTACACGCTGCCGTGAGCCTTACAGATCAGTTTAACTAGGAGATGAACAGTTTGGATTTTCCACTTTTCGCTTTGGCTGAGTGCGGTTAGTACTGTAGTATCAGATTTTTTTAATGTTGCAGAATAACGCTTGAGAATTTTAGTGCGCGGGAAGCCTGCGTATCATCGCTATTGTTCTCAGTTTTTGTGTTCACGAACTACCCATAGTTTAGATCAGATATATATTTAAAACACGCTTCTAATTTAAATAATTGTTATAATTTAGTCATTTCCTCAACATAGCCAGAATTTTATTCGACAATGACGGAATACAAACAGTTGAGTGTATTTTTCGCTCCGTTTTACCGAAACAGCTTTCTCTACAACTTCTTCCCAGAAAACCTAGCTAGATAATTTATTTCCGATGCCAAGGTGGCAATCTGGTAATGTAAACACAGGCAATCAGCTGATAACTTCATAATCACAATTATTTGTTTAGGGTGATAAAGATTCCTTATCGTAAGCGCCAAGCATGCAATTTTTACCTTTACTATTATGATGTTATATTAAATATCGATTGGGAATCATTTGAACGTCTCTTGTTTCATGTCCAAGCGATTACGCACAGGTATTCTGTTTCTGCATCATTAATGGCGCTGCGTATTGTTTTATTGGGCAGGGCGTCGGACGCAGTGAGTCAGCGACCATCGGTGTCTCCATAGCCTAGATTACTGGCCAATTGTTACGCGGGCTGACTCAATTTGTCATAACACCAGTATTTTTGGGTCAAATGTTAAGAAAAAATGATAATATCTTGCAGTTGGTATCCTGCAATTGATGTGTTGCCGTCGCCAATTTTAGCATGAGTTCGATTTGATTTATTTGTTCGCAAAATACCACGCATGTTTATTTTCGGAATGATACTAAAATACTTGCCATATCAAAATAAAAGTGGAACGAACGCACATTGTTTGATGTAAAAAGTTGTGATAAACAACGGTTCTTTACAAATCACACGACCTGAAAAATAAGGTTAATAATACCCGCAAACGGGAGCATTAGCAGCAGAAATTAATGTTTCAGGAAAACTATAAAGGTACTCCGTAACTACTGGAAACTGGATAATACAGCTTGTCATCGCAACTTATTGGAATAACAACTTAAATCTTAAAGTTAAGGATATATAGCGAAGAAATGTATTTTGTAATAATACTGATCTGATATATTTTCAGCCGTACCGAACGCTGAACGATTCATCAAATGCATTAAAACGTTTATTTTACTGGTTCGCCTGCAGAACTGGTTCACGTGCGAATAGTTGGCGGATCGCGTGGGGGTATATCGAAAAGCGGGATTATGAACGGCGTTATTTGTTCAGTTTCTGGGTCGTCGATCTTGCCTGACCTGACTCGTTTCAACGAGAAAGTGAGTGCTCTTTTTACATGGCTTTTCATGTCTTTGCGGCTGTGTTTTCAATTGAAAACACGACCACACATCTGACCAACAATTAAGATACAATTTGAGCCATTTGATTGTGATGGTTGCAATAAAATATTGCAGTTCTATGACGTGATGGCAATTAAATTAATAAAACTCATGGCCGCTGCACGATTGACTGTAATAGGCTCTG
The DNA here is from genome assembly GCA_002192655.3 of Mamestra configurata. Taxonomy (NCBI): domain Eukaryota; kingdom Metazoa; phylum Arthropoda; class Insecta; order Lepidoptera; family Noctuidae; genus Mamestra; species Mamestra configurata. Next base: position 421,792 of record NDFZ01005397.1, on the reverse strand, counting down.
TATCGACAGACAGTCTGTCTTCAAGTTCATTGCACGATGAATTGCGCACGCAAAAATATCACAAACGGAAGCTAAAATGTGTCAAACATAAGCGGTATGCGGTGACATCTTGGAATAAATATAAACTCTTCAAATTCATACGAACATTAAAGATTCCAATTAGAGCATAAGAACTGTTTGGTTCCACCTTTAAGAAGTATCTCTTCCGTGTTCACTCAAGACGAATTTGAGTGACATTCACTGCGGGATCCAATTCTACGTATTTTAATAGTTTTAATGCTCGCACAGTCAACTAGTGAAAAAGGCAGATGTCAGGACAGGAAGTAACATAAGAAATATCAAAAACTTCGTAAATATACAGTCCATTATAAAGCAACAAACAAACGTGGGATCCAATTATCATATTTATGTATAAAGCGAAGGAGGAAGACGGATGAGAGAATTGCTTACAGTAATAATAATAGCAGTATATGTTACAGTAATTCTGACTAATGAACGTTAACTGTATTCCAATAAAAAGGTCACAGTGTCGATGTAACGAGCAGGATCTGCGTATTATTTATAGACAGACCAACACGCGGTTTTATTTATCTAGAGCCGCCCACCCGACTGACTCGGGTCCGCCGACCAAACGCGACATACACCACTGTCTAAAAACTCTATGGTGCGATGTGATTTCGTTATTTTATCGACACAGACCACATTTTATCAAGAACATTCTAAGCTCGGCGTTTTCTTGTTATGAATCACACTTGCAGGATGGCCTCTCCTTAATTAGCAAGTCTTTCGGGCCGTACGTTAACTCGACTGTAACAAACTGCTAATAAAACGTTTGATATTAGGTATGCAATGAACTAACAAGGCGGTGTACAGTAACCTGATTTTTTCACCTTTGTGAAATGCCTTTGTTCGACAGCTAACTGTAGTGTTGCCGCTTGAATTCCTGCAAAATCCAGATTACTTTACAAAGTCCTGTCTGACCGCTCGGAGCAAGATCAGTTGAGCTTGGAGCGCTGGGTTGTTGTTGAACATCAAAAGCAGTCACGTAAAAGCTGTCGCAGGGGATAGACGCGCTGTCGCCCGCCTCCTTGCCGGTTTTAGCCCTGAAAGGATACGTATGTGTTTATTTCGGGACAAAACTCTTGTTGGTTTTTTTGGATGACTGCCGTGGACTTGGCTGGTTACGTAAATTGTGGGAAGTGCTTGTTTACTTGGCTCCGGACTCACCGACGAAAGCTCAAGTTTAATGGACTAAAGTTTTAGATACTCCCGATGTTTCGTCTCTAAACAGCGATCAATTTCAAAAGATAACTCCATCTAGTGTACACCACATGTGCCGTAACCCCGTTTTATAGATAGAGACGTGGTGACTGTTTACACGATAAACAAAGTTTCGGTCGTGTTTGTGTATCGATGTTTTTTGCTGAAAGAGTGGCGTGTACGTCAGGATTCTGTGAACACAGTGACATTACGAACATATTAAAATTTATGGACTTTTGGTACGTTGTTTAGCAAGTCTAATAGCAGACAAAAGGTGAATTGAAAGAGACATCAAGGATCATTTGGCCAGACATGATTCGATTATGGTAAAGATGCAAGCCCCTCATGGATAGTGAGGGTAGACTGGTGTTTTGGAAGAGCGGTGTATGGGAGGGGGGAGCCCCCACTCTGAGCTGCAACACCTGTAAGAAACGACGCGCCGACAGGATGAGCGCCAACGAAACGCAACGGCCCCAGGGGTGAGTATCGGGGTTGCTTCAAGGTTCCAACTTAGGACATGTAAAACGAAGCAAGAATTAGTGTTTCACACTGAATTGAATGTATGCGATCTAGCGTGAAGGTTGTTACAAATCTACACATTACGGTCACGCACTAGATGATCCGGAAAAATACCTGTTGCTGTGCAGACACATTACTAATTACCTACGTGTAGACTAAATATACCAATAAGAAATGAGGAATACTCAGCAATGCCAACTTTTTTATGGCGTTATGAATAAAGTTCAGCTAGTCGTTTCAACCGTATTTCGAAGAATTTCAAATGCGATATGGATAAAGTTGATCTAGTTCAGAATTAGCTGAGGGATATTTGGAAAACAACTCACATGAAGCTTTATAGTAACTTTCTATAGAATTAGAGTGATAAAAACTGTTATTTCATTGACCATGGTTCAAGTGAGTCTCTTGGGTACAAGAACATAAGTGCTTTGAACACATACCCTATGAACGAATCATTGATTGTGTACAAAACAAATCCGCTAGCACCACACAGTCTGCACGATTCGCTCCTGTCAAGCTTATTATTGGAATCAAAAATAAACATTGCGAGCATTCTACGTCCCCATACAATAACATTCCTTCACTTGGCTCCCGAGTTCGTACAGATTTAGTTAACTAAATGTGGGTGTAGATAGTTTCAAAGTTTTATTACTTTACACTGCCCCTATCACATTCCGCAGATTTATGTATATGGGCTCTTCCATTGTTCACTGCATTCCATAATGCGGTAATGAAGATGCCTCAACAGGTGCAATAATGAATGTATTCACCAGGTGTTCGCAGTTTACGTCACCTGCTAGTAGAGCAGCAGATTCAGCTGTAAAAAAGGTTTAAAATTCTGAAATTCTAAGTTAACCTCCGAAAGAATTTGGACAATAAATTTGATTAATTTTGAAAGTTCACAAAGAACGCTCTTTTACAAAGAGCTTCTGTACCAGACTTTAATCTCGCACAATTTCTCCGAGCTTAAAACCCAAATCCGAGAGATTACCCCTTGCAATTAAAGTGCGTTACTCGAAATACCAAGTCTGCACAGTGTTTGTACGTAAATAGATCGTTATTTTGAACAAATTCTCAACATTGTGTGCTTATTTTCGCCTTGTTGCTTATAAGGGAAAATAATATTTGCATGAATCACTGCTCCCTTGCAATAGGTCCGGACTTCGGAACCTGTTTTCCTTAAGCGGACTGCAGCTGATTTTTAATATCGCACGTACGATACGGATGTGTTAACTTATTATTGGTTTAATATTGTTAATTGAGAACAATGGAACAAAGATTGCTTGTCGATTTATCTCCCTTTGTTTTGACATTGTCAGGTGAGGTAAGATTTGACCTTGAGTTCATTAAATCAGCGAAGTGGTTGATGAGTTTTAGAATAACTGGTGATTGCGGGATAGAAAACATCCTTTTGCTGAATTCAATTACATAGTTTTCTATTAAATACATTAGTTAAGATCGATTGCATTACGTTTTTGACCCTATAGATCATAAGTTTTACAAAAAGTGTGTCCTAAGTGTCATTGATTTTTACCGGACACGGTTGTTTCGGGAGGTACCTGTTTTGGATTCAGCGGGAGGACACGCCCGGGTGTCAGCACTGTGAGGATCGCCCGGAGGACACGGTGGAGGTCTGCCCTGCTTGGGCTGAGCACCGCCGTGTCCTCGTCGAGGCGATCGGCGGCGGCAACCTCTCGCGTCTGGTCCTGGTCAAATCCATGGTCCGGAGCGGGGAGGCTTGGGAAGCGGTCACCTCCTTCTGCGAAGCTGTAATGCTAACGAAGGAGGAGGCGGGCCGCGCGAGGGAAAGGCAAGGCCTTCACCCCAACCGCCGCTATAGGAGAAGACGCCCCGGGCGTGGGGAGTCGCAGGGCGATCCCCGGCCACCGTAGGCGCGGGCCTGCGGATGGCGAGCGTTGGGTGGCTCGCTGTCCGATCACCACCAGGCCCGGGTCGATGGCCCGTTGTGTTTCACGCGCGCCTCAAAGAGATGTCAGCATAGAAGACGGGGCCCGCTAGGTTTCTGACCCTAGCGGGCCCCGTCTGGCGGGCGTGCCTGCCAGGGTTGCGGAATTTGTTCGAAAGATTCACCGCGGCCCTGAAACGCAAAGGGCTTTAGAAGGAACACGGATGGGTTTTAGTCAGTAAGAGTCTGACACGCCCTTCCGCTCCACTCAGAGCGGAAGAAGTCATTTGATGATTTCCTATCCTTAAAAAATAAAAAAATGGCATTGTTTTTGATAGACTAGGAATATTTCATGTAGAGAAATAGTTACATGAGAAGCGAAAATGACCTTGCTCGCCCTACCGTAGAAAGTGCAGAACTTACTTTTCATTTGAAGTGGTTTCCCAGCTTAGTGCCACTTCCTTTTAGCATGCATAATGCAAAAATATGCTAACTCAGCATGGCGTATTTTAGCATTCCTACGCCCAATCACACCATTAAAGAAAACTGCGTGCTATTAAGGAGCACGTATGAATGTTAGATCATTATCGATTCCTTGCGGCTCGCAGTTTTGATAGATCTATGATGTTTTTTAGACTTGGCAATACTTTCTCCTGTTCTTGATCCTTCGTCTATCTAATCATTGTATTCAAAATTGTCTGGTTTCTTCTCTAATAAATAGTGATCAATCATACCAATATGAATTTTATCTACATTCATTATTTGTACATCTGTATAAATATTGTGTGTTGTGACTTGAGTGATGTTTATTTTGATTGTGTAATCAATTGCAAATAGGGTTGCTTGTCAACAGATCGTTGACGTGGGTTTTTGGAACCCTTGCAATGAAAAGTGTCTATGGTTACTTGAGGTAGAAAGTCCAACGATATTAGACCTAGGATTTCCATATAACTGTGATTGCGGTCGGACCTAAATCAATTACAAATGGCATTTTCGAAAGCGTTTAGACATGAAGTTTCGAAGGGTTTGTCGGTACGGTACACTTACTTCGGTAAAGTAGGAACTTGAAAACGCTTGACATTATGTGTCTTGAATAACGATTAACTATATCAGCAGCCTAAAGTATTTACTGTCTTTGTACGTTAATCTCTCTCTCCACAATACCAACTAAGTGATTTGGTCTAATATGAATGCTTCAAATAGGTATTGGAAAATTTTAATAATAGCACGAACGTATCAAGTGCAAGCACTTACTGAAGCTACTAGCTATCCCTTTTCAAGAAGGTACTTTTGCCAATATGGCATCATGATTAGCAAGTACTTTAATTTATAAGAAAAGCGTTTGGCAAAGTTTTTGTTGAGTTGTCTTGTTGGGACATTAGCTCTGCCAAAACTTAATGAATGTACGATTATGTTTACAGCTGGACTATTCATTGAGATCTAGAGCATTAAAGGTTTATCTAGTGGTGTTAGTATAGGCCTAGGAATGTCTGCTAGCCTTTTGGAATAAGATTACCTAATAAATACCTAACCTAACAAATGAAATTCTGATTTCCCTAGAGGTTTAGCGTTGCCTGCTTCAGTATATCTACAAGTTCAATTATCTGTGCCTTAATAAGGTCTAATAAGTCTTCTTCTATTTTATATATTCTCTTATATATTTCTAAGATTGATTAGCACAGTTACACCAAGTATATGGTTGAAATATGATGCATCTCCAGGTTCTTCAACTCAATTTACTGTTCCTAAATTGGGTCAAATAAGTCTTCTGCTCAAAGATACACTCTTTCGTATCTCTATGATTTAGTGGCACAGCTATTCCGAATATCGCAATTGAAACTTTGATGCATCCCCAGGATCCACAAACCACTTAACCGTGCCCAAATTAGGTATTGCAAATAGGTATTCTGCTTAAGAGTTATACTCTTGCATATCTATATTTTATCGACACAACAACACTAGTTATCTGATATTGTAACCCTTATGCAAATTTACACCATGTTTCTGATTTGTTACCTCTATGCAAATAGTCTTCCTGCAGTAAGGAATAGTCTCGATTGTCTTTGTATATGGGGAGGCGGATATAGTTAATCACGTGTTACTCATCGTAGTAAATGCTTGGCATACTTATTCATGTTACGTCGAGTCGAGTGCTTCCCGTGTTTGTTGTCTTTCTAAGTCCTAGATACTTAACTAGTGTTATTATTTTAACTTCGAAATCAATTCTGAAAAACGACGTCTTTCTTTTTATAGTATTGTTGGTTTCTATTTGTTTGATACCATTCATCTCTATCAATAGATCTACTGGTTTGGTCATGTTACTTTATAGATATCTGCTTGATGCAGCAAACCCACTTGGATAAATCAAAAGTTCAAGACTAAGTGTTGAAGTGTCCTGTCCACGACTCAGCCGACAGTCATCTCAAACTATTTGCAACACCGACTAGAAATAAACTCGTACCACCTTTCACCTTTCGTCCAAAATCCAGGCAACCTGCACGTGACAACATTCTAACGGTGATGATTAGTCTAGTTCTAAATACATTGAAGCAATTTAGATGTATTTCAGGTACGCAAACAGACAGAAAAGTCGCCTGAGATCTTGTGAATACGTGTGTTCAGGCGCACATTAATGAACGCTGGCAATCCAGGTGTTGGCAATATGCTGTCGCACTATAAAGCCGGCATGCCAGTCATAAATATTGCCTATAAATTGTCACTATGCTTTGTAATTAGTGTGTGTCGCATTCCACGCCCTGTTTTACTTTGAATCAGTAGGCTGCTTGTGTTTTTCGGGACGTTTTGAAATAGTTTCTTGGTTATTTGTTTTGCTAGCTTCATTGATATTATCTGTCTCATCACTATAATTGCATAAGAATATTTTCCAATTACTGTGTTACCTATGACAGTGTTTGTCCCTGTTGAAAAATTTGGGTCACAATTTGTGCCAAAACTTTGCAAGATCATGTTTCTCTTCTATTACTCGTCTTCGCTGAATCGGCAGTGTTTCTCTTGCTGTATGTTCTGAAGGTTCATTAATAAACATGATGTCATGTAAATGTAAAAATATTAACAGTAACATGTCCGCTTATTCAGTCACGTTTCTGATAGTATACACTAACACGAGGGAATTTTGATTTTAAATAGCTATAATTATGATGTTTAATGTTAATACCTAGGTTTGGTTTCCCGGAAACGTCATGGCATTCAATATTTCCAATAATTATTATCAATATGAAATTCGCCTTAAAATCCATACAATTACGCAATTACTAGCTACATATTCGTAATGTCGTGCTGACATTTATATTAGCTTTCGAATTGCCTAGAGCCCGCTTGGACGCAAAACGAAATTCTTAGGAAACCTATTTTGGGACGAGTATTACAGGGCAAATTACTGAGACGGTCTATTGACCTTTAAATAATAAATAAACAAGTTATTTCCGTCTGTAGATTGCTTTGCTATATCTTAACAGTTTCTTCTTCTTTTCTATTCACTGCAAATGCTACTTTATTGTTCTCGTTATATTTAAAACTAGCTTTCGCTCGCGACTTCGTCCGCGTGGAATAGTTACTTGGGGCAGACATTTTAATTTTAAGATTATGAAGTTTAGTAAAGTTTCAGTCAATGCTACTGAACAGAGAAAGAGTAGATTATTATAGATAGTTTAACAAATGTTCGACGTGATTCTTTAAATTGGCATAACTTTTTATTTAAGAACCGATTGACATGAAACAGACACTAAACGTTAAGTGAAACTTACCACAATGTATTAGTGAAAACCACATCTAAATTGTATAAGCCGTTTCTGAGATTAGCGTGCACAAACGCACAGACAAACAGACAAAAATTCTAACAATCATTGTTTTGGGTGCTATTTGCGTTGATAAAGGTCCCAATAATATTTTTTCTCATATATACATCGATATTTTTAATCTTACATCATACCAATTTAGGAAATCTGTAGTCGATTCAATCCTAGCTTTATAAATTGATGAGAAAAAAAAAACACTACATAAGTAGTGTAACTTATTTTTTCTGGTTTTCTATCTCGTACATCATAAGAAAGCAATCATTAATTCCTTCATTCAATTTATCAACCACTGAATTTAATCGTTCACTCCATTCACTCATGTACTTTGCACACACTTTGTTTTTATGTTTTTTTTTGTTCTCACGTAGCATTTAAAATCATCATATTAGTAGTAATAAGTGGATAATGTTGCTAGTAGTATAATAAGTATTTTGTAGTATGTATTACATTTAATTGTACTCCTGTTTTTATCCCGAAATAAAATAAAATAAAAATAAAATATCTTCCATGTACAGACTGCGATACGTTACATTTTTATTATATGTATAGATGCACGCTTTCAGTATAATATTTGCTATTTATTTCCTTCCTTCCTTTATTAATTCTGGTTTCTCTTCATTCCATTTCGGTGTGTCATGTCTCATGTCGTGTCTGGTATTGGAACGGGTGGGAGTTTACCTCCTTCATTATCCTCGCCCAGTGATTTCACAAGAGCTAAGCTAATTCTAATTAACGATAGAGGCAACTAATTTACACCACATTACGAATTGTTTTCCTTCCAATTTGTGCCATCAGCATTATTTCTAGATTAGAGGGTCGAGAGGATCGACAGTTCCTGTAAAAAAGGGCAGCCAGGACAAAAATACGAAATTTTGAAAGAGCTTAACGGTCAAATAATAATCATGAGTCGTCTTGTTGTGAAGTATAAACTCATGGGCGTGCAGTAGAAAAAACTCACCACATTATTCAGGGAAATTGAAATCACGATACTGACAATGCTTTTTTTGGGCATTATGTATAGGCTGGCCTACCCTTACTCTAGCCTAATGCACGCCCATTTATAAACTGCTTTTAGTCCACGATCAGTTATATAAAACCGAGCAAAGCATATCGGAACAAGCTAGCATGAAAAATAACTCGTCAGTTGATTCTACGTAGTAGTTTAGGGACAGCTACAAATGATCAACTGCGTGGGAGGGGGTCACACCCATATTTGATAATAGTTCGTTAACACCGTGTCGATTGTTGATATACAATAGTTCCTATTTAGTTAGCCATGTTTATTGACAAGCGGCAGACTCAATAAAGATATGTATGAGTAAGCGGGCTGGTAATAATTTGTCGATGCTGTTTCTGATATGCTGAACTTTGGCCTTAGATTGTTGAAGATGTTTTAATGTGTAGACTTATTATTAGATTTGAAACCGTTCTAATAAAGCATTTTAGAGTGGAGTTTTTTTGAATGGTTACTTCGAATTCCGTTTCTGGGCCGTTGAGTTTTATTTTTGCGAATTCAAGACTCTGTTCTTTTTAACTTAAACTTCTTATGATTGGATCGTGAAGAAGCTCGTACACAATAATTATTTCTTATCAAATACCCATCAATATGAACAATATGATGATGTAGAAATGTTTGTTTGTTGCAGCGAGCTAAAGAAGCTCTCGGAGGAGAGTCTGACGAGACAGCCGGAGGAAGTGTTCGACATCATCTGCAAACTCGGCGAGGGGAGTTATGGCAGTGTTTATAAGGTGAGGAACAGGAGGAACTAAGGATTTATATAGTTTACTCTTCTTTTTCAAGTAGTAGGATGAAACCCACAGAGTTTCGGAATGCCAGGGCTGCGGAATTGTTGGAAATATTGACCGCGGCCGTCGAACGAACACGTGTGGGTTTTCGACTTTTAGTCAGTAAGAGTCTGACACTCCAAAAAAAAAGTGTTTCACCGACCCCAAGTAACATGGGATAAGGTTGGGAGATGATGGCTCTATGGCTCTTCTTCTTCGTTTAAACCCTGACGCTGCCTGAGCCCAGGACTTGCTGCAGACTCAGTTTGGCCCTTCTGGACGGTACTAACCCCAAACAAGTAAGAGTGTGCAGCAGCTGAAATTTTCTAGCTGGACTTCCTTACTATTAAAAAAAAACCGCATCCAAATCGGTTCACCCGTTTAAGAGCTACGGTGCCACAGACAGACACACATAGCGGTTAAACTAACACCCCTCGTGGGTCTTGGTCGGAGGTTAAAAAGTTCTAAAGTGTGTAGTTGGTTTCTTCAGTTGTAGTGATATAAGAGGAAGATATTGTGTAACACCAGGAAGTGGATGGCAAAGAACGATGTCCGCGAAATTAACTAATAAAAGTTCCTCTAGTTAACTGACACCAGTTTTCTTCGCGTTTAACTGTTTCAAGTTAATTAGAAATAAGCGAGTTATTTCCTTGTACATTAGTACACACTGCGCAAAGATATTTAGAAGTGATGCTTGTAAAAGGCTGCTAAGTCATAAGCACTGATTGGATATATAATCTGCCGTTTATATACCTAAACTTCCTACCCTGAAATAAGAATATTTATTTTATTTATTTATTTATTACAGACATACATACAGCTATCATTACAGTCACCCAATGCGATAGTGCAGAAAATAAAATAATAATTACAATAAATACAATTATTTTAATTAATCTAAATTAAACTAACTACAGTAACATTAAATGTGTAACGTGACTTTTGCGAACTCATTCAGTGAACAAGAGAGTACATCTATCTTATTGGCAACCAGGTTTAGTGTAATATGGATATTCCTTTCTGAATAAATAAGAAATCCCGGGATTAAACAATTTTATAAAAACAAATACAACAAACTTGATGTAATTATAGCAGTAGTGGTTATTTTGATTTAGGATCTTTATTTTATTCAACACATATAGAAAATCATAAAAACTTTCATTGTAAGTTAAAAGTTCCATTGAATCGGCTTTTCAAATAAAAAAATAATAGTTAGAACTATAATCCTCTTAAAAAGAAGTTATTTATTGAGAGCACGTCAAAGAAGCCGAGAAACCTAACAAATTCATGTAAAATGCAACAGTACTCGAAGCAACGAAAATAACAATGCTTTCTTTATGTAGAATTAGACTATGAAAATCTCATTTTCATGGTCCATGTCGGACAGTAGAATATATAATCAGTTTCTGGTGAACTCTTCTTAATGTATCTTTGTCGAGATTCAAGATACTAGTACTGAATCATTTAAACTTCACGTAGAGTGGTATTTGAACTCAGAATTAGCATTTTCCTAAGGTATTTATCCTTGATCAGCAAATAAATAGATTAGGACGCAGCAATGTCAATAAATCCCAATCTATTTCATCTAAGCGTCTTCCCAGGGCCCTAAGGTTCCCTTATCTAATACAATTAGTGGAACTCTCATTAGTAACCAGTTAGCGTGTAGGGCTACACCGCAATCCACTCAGTAACAAGGCTCCTTCAATTCTATTCAGTTGTAAATGAGCACTAAAGTTTCACAAGTATTATTTCCTGTGCTAGCGGAGTCTCCTGTTCAATATACGGCAAAATTACTAATCAGTTGGAAAAGTTACCTAATATTCTAACATAAATACTTATGAAATTCCTTCCCCTCGAGTAAATTACATAAGTACCAGATTATTAGTAAGGTCCACCACATTTAGAGGAATATAGGTAGAGAAATATATGCCGTTCTTCCAGGTGACAAGACACCACGATGCCAACATTTACATAATCCTGCACAACATCTCAAAAACTTCAGGTAGACATCCAGAAATACAGCAGGTCACAGTAACCACTAAAAAAACACTTAATTTTGACTAAATACACTCTTAAGTGTAACCTAATTTACGTCTTCAGTCATATTTTTTTCCTTCCAGGCGTTACACAAAGAAAGCGGCCAAGTCCTCGCGATCAAGCAGGTGCCGGTCGACACAGACCTCCAAGAGATCATCAAGGAGATCTCCATCATGCAGCAATGCGACAGCCCCTACGTCGTCAAGTACTACGGCAGTTACTTCAAGAACACAGACCTATGGGTGAGGCATTCAGAGGTCACAATTTGTTTAGTAAGTGGATCACGGACGCTCATCTTGCTTGAGACTGTATGTTTGTTCTGTGGAGCTGTTGTAGTTAGCAGGATTTTGTGTAGATAGGCTTTTTGTCGTAGTTTAGTTTATGTTTTATTCCTACAGAGCGATCCGATAACGGTTTAATCAGCTGTGTAGTGACACCGAGATTAAATACAGTTTCGACGTAGAAATCGGTGCCGGGATTTGAGCGCAGTGGCGAAAAAGCTAAGGGTTTGTTACACCGGTTTTTGGAATCGTTAGTTTTCTGCAGTTTATCAAACCAAAGATGGATAAGGTTCGTGAGTCCTTATGGGACATGCACTTGTCTGTATGTATCAACATAAATCCTTCTAGATAGGAAACCTACAATGTGTATTACAGTTACCAGTCTCTATAGATTACACAGCTGTGCAAGTTTCACAGACATTATTTTGCGCGGAAAGATGACTAAACGCTAGCATAACTGTACAAGGTGTTAGTCATATCTCCTAGAAGTTAATCGACGGATGATAACTCGTTTTATGAACTCCAGGGGTTCTAATAACAGCTATTTAGCACTTAAATAAAACTCATGGACGTTGATCCGTAAGTAAATGCTAGTGGCTAAATGTAGTAGTAAATGCTAGTGTGCTGGGGCTAACTAACTGTCGTAGGCGACATATCGAGTGTCGAGACTAATTGTTCGGTAGACAGGCGACAGACAAACGTTTTAATTGGGGAAACTTCAAGGTTAAGGCACGATCGATAAAGTTGTGCAGACATGGGTTTTCTCGCAAGTGTTCCCAGGGACGTTGTCAAGTTAACTCTTGAGTTGACCTACATTTTTAAATTGCACAGTTCAGGTTGGTTATTGTGTCCTGTGAATCTAGACGTGTTTGGCTATTGTAGGTAGTTTCTGTTGTATTGTGGTCCAATGAGTACAGACAAAGTCAAATAGCGCAATAGAAACATCTATGATAGTGACAATATTTCTAAGGTCATTGTATCGGTAGCAAATCGGGTAGTTCTGAACAGAGGAGTCAATTGATCATTATATAAACATGGTCTTCAGCATATTCTATGACCATCGCAGTTGACGTTGACTGCTGCATTTTATAGTATAGCCGTAATTTCTGTGTTTTGATTTTATTTTAAGCTTGTCGACAAGATTGCTTTTCATCTCATCAAAATGTAAATGTAGCAAGACACCTCCAAGACCAAGTCTCACCAGACACCATCATCATTTCAGATCGTAATGGAATACTGTGGCGCGGGGTCGGTATCAGACATAATGCGGCTTCGCAAGAAAACGTTATCAGAGGACGAGATAGCCACGATCCTATGCGACACCCTCAAGGGTCTGGAGTACCTGCACCGGCGGCGGAAGATCCACAGGGACATCAAGGCAGGGAACATATTGCTGAACACGGAAGGTCACGCGAAGCTAGCGGACTTTGGAGTGGCAGGACAGTTGACGGTGAGATGAATGTTTGTATTTCTTTGTGGAGGATTTTTGTATTATTTATTGGCTTTAAGTTATACAATCAATGGATCAAGGGGAATAATAATGTTTTACGTTATGGTATGACTTTATCTAAATATGATTCATCGACTTCAAAATCCTACCTTGTAATTAATTAAGGTTCGTTGGAGGTCCATAATTAATAACAACGTTGCATACTGAACATTTCATCCACATAAAGACCGATTTCAAATGATCATTTTCAATTGAACGAAATACAAATCTCAGGAATTAGGCCAGAATTTATAAATGCCTGTGCTATCGCGTCTTATGAAAATCAATTCGTTGAGCTCCTTAAAGTTCTACGTTGAGCCACACGATAACTAACAAATACTTTCTCTGTCTGGACAGGTCTGTCTGGACAGGTCTGTCTGTGTGGTCCTTTCCTCAAAGGACACCTCAGACATTTACCTACATGGTTCTCATTAAGAGACTTTGACCTCTGATTTTTTTCGGTGTTTCTTCTGGGTGTAGTCAGCTAAGAACAACCTATTAAAAAATAAATATCATTTAAGAACCCCAGCCAGTAATTTTGATGTCAAAATTCAAATTAAAATCAGAAATTCCACCATCAGAACTTACCCGTTCTCCCCAATTCCAGGACACAATGGCTAAACGCAACACAGTGATAGGCACGCCATTCTGGATGGCCCCCGAGGTGATCCAGGAGATCGGCTACGACTGCGTGGCCGACATCTGGTCGCTCGGCATCACGGCGCTGGAGATGGCGGAGGGCAAGCCGCCCTACGGAGACATCCACCCCATGAGGGCCATCTTTATGATCCCCACCAAACCGCCGCCATCTTTTAGGTAAGGACCTATGAAATATCAACTTAACTTACTACTTCTATACTAATATAATAAGGAGGAAAGATTTGTATTTTTGTATGTAACTAATAAACTTAAAAACTACTGGACCGATTTGAAAAATTCTTTCAGCAATGGATAGCTACATTATCAGCGAGCAAACTTTATTTCCATCTCTATACAAAAATAACTTTGAAAATGTCTTTAGAAATGTAATTTATTCCACAACTTTACTGCTTAGACTTAACTAATGGACGGAGCGTCGGGCTTTAAAATATTGAAAAGACTAATAAGGCTTTAGCGGATAAAAATTTGGTAATCGTCAGATAATGAAGGGTTTCAAACATTATTTGCTCGTTTTTGTTCACTGACAATGCTAATGGCCATTGAACCTTTCACTCCTTTAATAATATATATCATGTAAAAAACTTCGGTAAATTATTATGATACTAAAATAAATCTTAAATCCTTAGTTGAATGAGGAAAAATACTATGATTAAAAGTTTCTTTCGTTTAATTCCATTTATTTAATGTAATTTTCTAGTTCTATCATAAAATGTTTAAGTATACCATTGTATAAATTCAAGTTCTTCAAACTTAACAGGCAGATGTGTTGCTGGGGAGTTTGTTGCACCACTTCTTCCCACCTAAAACACTAGGAAGTGCGATTTGGGGTACTGTCTTCATGTAAAGTTTGACGTTCAAAAAGTGCTGATTTGCAACCTAGTTTGAATAAATGACTTGATTTTTGCCCTTTACTTATTTATTAGTTTTCGTATTGTATATTATAAGTACTTAGTTGCTAATCTTTATGTTTCTGTCCCCCAGAGAGCCAGATCAATGGTCGCCAGAGTTCATAGACTTCGTGAGTCAGTGTCTCGTGAAGAACCCCGAGGAGCGAGCGACCGCAGAGTACCTGTTAACGCACGAGTTCATAGGTATATCTCTATACTCATATTATAAATGCGAAAGTTTGGATCTTTTTTACTCAATCACGTCAGAACGGCTGAACGGATCTTGATGATATTTGGCACAGAGGTCGATTATAGCCGGGAATAACAAATAGGATACTTTTTTATCCTGGGAGTATGTTCGATTCGGGTAATTTCCGACATTCACAGGGCAAAGCCGTTGGCAGAAGCTGGTATGAACACACATATTATGCTATTGTTTGTGCCCCTTTATGCTCTGCCAGGCTGACCAGACGCGGGCCTGCGGTCGGCGAGTCGAGCGATAAGGGCGCGCTTCCAACAGATCTCAGCATAGCAGGCGGGCCAGAGTCTGCCAGACTACAGGAATTTGTTCGAAAGAGTCATCGCAGCATTGGCACGCAAAGAGCATTAAGAGGAACATGGATGGGTTATAGTCAGTATAAGTCTGACAATCTCTTTCGCTCCGCCTAGAGCGGAAGGAGTCATTAAATGATTTGATGATTTCCCATCCAAAAAAAAGGCTGATCAGACGGTCAAAATGTTTGTCAATATGTATTCGGACTGTATAGGTATTATGTTACCCACTTTGACGAATCAAAATAATGTTTGTGATCCGTGTAGGTTCAAACATATATTGCTTATCCCTTGTTCTGTAGCGCAACTGTTAGACTAGGACTGCTAGAAAGAATCGCGAACTAATCGAACAGTGTTCGACCGGTCGACAATCGTTTATCCACTTAACCTGTTGGTCAATATTTGCAAATTTTATGTTGTTTTTAACTTTGTGTATCTTATTCCTCGATGACCATCAACTTTAATTTGCCTATTTTATCCGCGCAGCGTCAGACGTGCACAACACGAAGCACCCCAGCATCCTGAGCACGATGATAGCGGAGGCGCGAGAGATCCGGAGAGCCAGGTGTTCCGCAACGCGCAGCATCACACCAACAATGCCAAGGCTTTCGCTGCGGTGAGTGTGTTATACTGTAGTCTGTCAGTGTGCGTCAGACGCGCACAACACGAAGCACCCCCAGCATCCTGAGCACGATGACTAGCGGAGGCGCGAGAGATCCGGAGAGCCAGGTGTTCCGCAACGCGCAGCATCACACCAACAATGCCAAGGCTTTCGCTGCGGTGAGTGTGTTATACTGTAGTCTGTCAGTGTGCGTCAGACGCGCACAACACGAAGCACCCCCAGCATCCTGAGCACGATGACTAGCGGAGGCGCGAGAGATCCGGAGAGCCAGGTGTTCCGCAACGCGCAGCATCACACCAACAATGCCAAGGCTTTCGCTGCGGTGAGTGTGTTATACTGTAGTCTGTCAGTGTGCGTCAGACGCGCACAACACGAAGCACCCCCAGCATCCTGAGCACGATGACTAGCGGAGGCGCGAGAGATCCGGAGAGCCAGGTGTTCCGCAACGCGCAGCATCACACCAACAATGCCAAGGCTTTCGCTGCGGTGAGTGTGTTATACTGTAGTCTGTCAGTGTGCGTCAGACGCGCACAACACGAAGCACCCCCAGCATCCTGAGCACGATGACTAGCGGAGGCGCGAGAGATCCGGAGAGCCAGGTGTTCCGCAACGCGCAGCATCACACCAACAATGCCAAGGCTTTCGCTGCGGTGAGTGTGTTATACTGTAGTCTGTCAGTGTGCGTCAGACGCGCACAACACGAAGCACCCCCAGCATCCTGAGCACGATGACTAGCGGAGGCGCGAGAGATCCGGAGAGCCAGGTGTTCCGCAACGCGCAGCATCACACCAACAATGCCAAGGCTTTCGCTGCGGTGAGTGTGTTATACTGTAGTCTGTCAGTGTGCGTCAGACGCGCACAACACGAAGCACCCCCAGCATCCTGAGCACGATGACTAGCGGAGGCGCGAGAGATCCGGAGAGCCAGGTGTTCCGCAACGCGCAGCATCACACCAACAATGCCAAGGCTTTCGCTGCGGTGAGTGTGTTATACTGTAGTCTGTCAGTGTGCGTCAGACGCGCACAACACGAAGCACCCCCAGCATCCTGAGCACGATGACTAGCGGAGGCGCGAGAGATCCGGAGAGCCAGGTGTTCCGCAACGCGCAGCATCACACCAACAATGCCAAGGCTTTCGCTGCGGTGAGTGTGTTATACTGTAGTCTGTCAGTGTGCGTCAGACGCGCACAACACGAAGCACCCCCAGCATCCTGAGCACGATGACTAGCGGAGGCGCGAGAGATCCGGAGAGCCAGGTGTTCCGCAACGCGCAGCATCACACCAACAATGCCAAGGCTTTCGCTGCGGTGAGTGTGTTATACTGTAGTCTGTCAGTGTGCGTCAGACGCGCACAACACGAAGCACCCCCAGCATCCTGAGCACGATGACTAGCGGAGGCGCGAGAGATCCGGAGAGCCAGGTGTTCCGCAACGCGCAGCATCACACCAACAATGCCAAGGCTTTCGCTGCGGTGAGTGTGTTATACTGTAGTCTGTCAGTGTGCGTCAGACGCGCACAACACGAAGCACCCCCAGCATCCTGAGCACGATGACTAGCGGAGGCGCGAGAGATCCGGAGAGCCAGGTGTTCCGCAACGCGCAGCATCACACCAACAATGCCAAGGCTTTCGCTGCGGTGAGTGTGTTATACTGTAGTCTGTCAGTGTGCGTCAGACGCGCACAACACGAAGCACCCCCAGCATCCTGAGCACGATGACTAGCGGAGGCGCGAGAGATCCGGAGAGCCAGGTGTTCCGCAACGCGCAGCATCACACCAACAATGCCAAGGCTTTCGCTGCGGTGAGTGTGTTATACTGTAGTCTGTCAGTGTGCGTCAGACGCGCACAACACGAAGCACCCCCAGCATCCTGAGCACGATGACTAGCGGAGGCGCGAGAGATCCGGAGAGCCAGGTGTTCCGCAACGCGCAGCATCACACCAACAATGCCAAGGCTTTCGCTGCGGTGAGTGTGTTATACTGTAGTCTGTCAGTGTGCGTCAGACGCGCACAACACGAAGCACCCCCAGCATCCTGAGCACGATGACTAGCGGAGGCGCGAGAGATCCGGAGAGCCAGGTGTTCCGCAACGCGCAGCATCACACCAACAATGCCAAGGCTTTCGCTGCGGTGAGTGTGTTATACTGTAGTCTGTCAGTGTGCGTCAGACGCGCACAACACGAAGCACCCCCAGCATCCTGAGCACGATGACTAGCGGAGGCGCGAGAGATCCGGAGAGCCAGGTGTTCCGCAACGCGCAGCATCACACCAACAATGCCAAGGCTTTCGCTGCGGTGAGTGTGTTATACTGTAGTCTGTCAGTGTGCGTCAGACGCGCACAACACGAAGCACCCCCAGCATCCTGAGCACGATGACTAGCGGAGGCGCGAGAGATCCGGAGAGCCAGGTGTTCCGCAACGCGCAGCATCACACCAACAATGCCAAGGCTTTCGCTGCGGTGAGTGTGTTATACTGTAGTCTGTCAGTGTGCGTCAGACGCGCACAACACGAAGCACCCCCAGCATCCTGAGCACGATGACTAGCGGAGGCGCGAGAGATCCGGAGAGCCAGGTGTTCCGCAACGCGCAGCATCACACCAACAATGCCAAGGCTTTCGCTGCGGTGAGTGTGTTATACTGTAGTCTGTCAGTGTGCGTCAGACGCGCACAACACGAAGCACCCCCAGCATCCTGAGCACGATGACTAGCGGAGGCGCGAGAGATCCGGAGAGCCAGGTGTTCCGCAACGCGCAGCATCACACCAACAATGCCAAGGCTTTCGCTGCGGTGAGTGTGTTATACTGTAGTCTGTCAGTGTGCGTCAGACGCGCACAACACGAAGCACCCCCAGCATCCTGAGCACGATGACTAGCGGAGGCGCGAGAGATCCGGAGAGCCAGGTGTTCCGCAACGCGCAGCATCACACCAACAATGCCAAGGCTTTCGCTGCGGTGAGTGTGTTATACTGTAGTCTGTCAGTGTGCGTCAGACGCGCACAACACGAAGCACCCCCAGCATCCTGAGCACGATGACTAGCGGAGGCGCGAGAGATCCGGAGAGCCAGGTGTTCCGCAACGCGCAGCATCACACCAACAATGCCAAGGCTTTCGCTGCGGTGAGTGTGTTATACTGTAGTCTGTCAGTGTGCGTCAGACGCGCACAACACGAAGCACCCCCAGCATCCTGAGCACGATGACTAGCGGAGGCGCGAGAGATCCGGAGAGCCAGGTGTTCCGCAACGCGCAGCATCACACCAACAATGCCAAGGCTTTCGCTGCGGTGAGTGTGTTATACTGTAGTCTGTCAGTGTGCGTCAGACGCGCACAACACGAAGCACCCCCAGCATCCTGAGCACGATGACTAGCGGAGGCGCGAGAGATCCGGAGAGCCAGGTGTTCCGCAACGCGCAGCATCACACCAACAATGCCAAGGCTTTCGCTGCGGTGAGTGTGTTATACTGTAGTCTGTCAGTGTGCGTCAGACGCGCACAACACGAAGCACCCCCAGCATCCTGAGCACGATGACTAGCGGAGGCGCGAGAGATCCGGAGAGCCAGGTGTTCCGCAACGCGCAGCATCACACCAACAATGCCAAGGCTTTCGCTGCGGTGAGTGTGTTATACTGTAGTCTGTCAGTGTGCGTCAGACGCGCACAACACGAAGCACCCCCAGCATCCTGAGCACGATGACTAGCGGAGGCGCGAGAGATCCGGAGAGCCAGGTGTTCCGCAACGCGCAGCATCACACCAACAATGCCAAGGCTTTCGCTGCGGTGAGTGTGTTATACTGTAGTCTGTCAGTGTGCGTCAGACGCGCACAACACGAAGCACCCCCAGCATCCTGAGCACGATGACTAGCGGAGGCGCGAGAGATCCGGAGAGCCAGGTGTTCCGCAACGCGCAGCATCACACCAACAATGCCAAGGCTTTCGCTGCGGTGAGTGTGTTATACTGTAGTCTGTCAGTGTGCGTCAGACGCGCACAACACGAAGCACCCCCAGCATCCTGAGCACGATGACTAGCGGAGGCGCGAGAGATCCGGAGAGCCAGGTGTTCCGCAACGCGCAGCATCACACCAACAATGCCAAGGCTTTCGCTGCGGTGAGTGTGTTATATAAATAGTGTTTTTATTTGTCAATTTTATTTATTTGTATAGATTCAGACGCGGTAATTCTCAACCTGCGTTTGTGCAATGCAAGTTTGTACCTATGTTAAAAGACGTTTAACTTTTCTTCCAGGGCGAGGGTTACGAAGAAGCGACGATGAAGCAGAGAGGAGACGGCACGCTCGTCCCCACGAGAGACGCCACTGCAGACCTGGCGGCGGACCTGGGCACCATGGTCATCAACGAGCCCGATGCAGACCTCGCTACTATGAAACGTTTGTACCTAATACCTTTTTTCCGTACCAATGCAACTCCTATTAGTTCCTAAATTGTAGTGATCCAATATTTAGAAAGGTGACCAGCCTTAAAGCCCTGGCACGAATGAAAAGTTTGGCAAGCCTCCGCTTTATTACTTCATTTATTTCACTTTTTTTGATTGAGTAGCCAGCCGAGTTATTCAAGTGCAATTTTGCGTTCGGATATTCTGAAACCATTGAATAGCTGCACTTATTAGCATAAAAATATAAATTGAAATAGTGAAAATGCTGAATATTTATTTCAGGTCACGATACAGACCCGATGGACACGAACAGGCCCAAGTACCGGCCTCTGTTCCTGGAGCACTTCGACAAGAAGGAAGTGAACCACCTCAACATCGGCGCGCCCACTAACGGCACGCTCACACCGCACCGCCTCGCTAGCGACGATGCTGTCAGGTACTCCTACATACTGGTAGCCAATGTATTGGGATCCTGACAAATACTGTGGCTATGTTATCTGTCAGTGCTCGATACTGTCATGTATGCCCATGTCAGCCATGCCTGGACGATAGTGTTGTCGGGTATTTTGGATTAACGAAACTTTTATATTTGTTTATGGCTGACGTTTTATTTTTATGTACTAACATAGTCTTATATTATTATTATGAGCCTATACTGTCCCACTGCAGGGCAAAGGCCTCCCTTCCCTCCTTCCACTTTCTTCGGTCTTCTGCAATTTTGGGCCAGTTCTTTGAGAATGAATGATCTGTGAGTTTGACACGCAGTATACTTCGTTCCATAGCTGATAGTCTTAATTCGTATACATTTATTTTCCAGCGTCGGCGCGGAAACAGAAGCGGAAACGAACCCCGCGCTAGCGTTCCAACGCGCGTTCGTAGAGGAGGGCAACTTCGAATTCGTAAGTCAGCTGCACGTCGTCTCCCTGCTGCCGCTGCCGAGACGTAAGCGGCGCACACACATCGACACCTCCTATATGTTTCTGTTACTAATACATTTTACTACATTTTTCACGGTTTTTGGACGCTCGAGAAACTTTGTTGATATGCGCATGCGGTCAAAGCTGGGCTATAAAAATATAAGCCTCCGTTTTGGGGTTCTTAGCAGTCGGATAGTATGGTTTTGTCGCTGATTATGGTTTATGTATGGCTGGTTTCCTGATAAGGAATTCAGATTCGGAGAACTGAATGCTTGCTTGATTTAAATGGTCAACTAGGCGATCACGTTTGTTTATATTCCGAACGGGAAAAAAACTGATATTCCTTCCGAAAACAAGCGGTTCAAGGAGTTCGGGTCAGAAAACAAATATTTTTTCTATTCTATCCTAAAAACGGAAAATCGAACGTGTACGCTAGTCTCACGAGATTCTGAAGCTGGAAACCTAATCAGGAAACCGTAAGCATGCGGCCAGTCTATCTCGGCTCTAATGATGTCGCATCACTCGGTTGCTTGCTTGTGATTTTCTCGTTAAAGATTTTCTGGCTGTAAGGAGTTAACACTCAACGGTTTGGACCACTTTTTGTTAAAAACACGGAAACAAAATTCTAAATTTTAACAAAGTTGTGCTAAAAGTTGTAATTTTGAGTATTGATAGCATTAATTCGAACTATAGTTTAAGCGTGCTTTAGTTGGAGGTGTCGATCTACTAATACATTTGAATAACGCGACGTGTGCGTCACTAACCGCTTTACTTCTCTGTGTGCTGGCATACATATAAATAATGTAGCTATGGTAGTCGCCAAATTAATCTTTATAAATAAAAATGAATCGCTGAAATGTATGTACTCGCATAACGAGAGGACAACTTGAACGGTTCCAATTTTTTTTTGTTTTGTTTGTAACTGTCAGGGCGAGTTTTGTATGAAAGGAAATTTTGAAAAGAAAAATACATTCGGGCGATGACGGGGTAAGCTAGTGGCTTACCCCGTCTTCTGTCTGCAATAAAGTATATTGTGTAAGTATATATAACCTTTCCCTGATATCTCTTCGTATTTTACCGAAAATAAATTGAGTCGTTTTTCATTACTTCCTAGAAAATGTTAAGGATCACGATATATGTCGTTTCAGGACAGCTTTATGTCTTTTTAAAAAATAAATTTATTTGGCGCCTACCATAGTGTAGTACTTTGAATATTTGTTGCATAATGGAGCATCCACACGATACACTGGACGATGGGCTTCCATAAACTTTTATAGAATTTTTTGCCTATGCATCAAAATCTGTATCGTGTGCACCCACTACTACTATACCGTACTATACCGGATGAATTTTTCAATAGGGGTGGGTTGATTGGCCAAATCCGAAACTAGATAAAAGCAAGCAAAGAGCAAGCATGACGCATACCAAAAAAAAAACAAAATAAACCAAATTACAAAAGTTATGCAAGTTGGGAAGATATGCGTCACATTCGCGCAAAACGGCCATCGCTCAGCATAATGCTGGGACTCGTTTGCGAGACAGAGCCACAGCGCTGGTTTTCAGCGACTACCATGAAGAATAGCGAAAAATACTCAAAGGAGTCTTGGGGCCGATTTTGATGACAAAGGCATTACCTACTTACTCTAAAATATAAATATTTGAAATACTAGGAAAAAAATTCAGTGATGCAGTTTTACTTTTCGTAAAATCCGGTCCCATACTCCTTTGAGTATTTTATATATTCCTGTTAGTTTTGGATTTGGTCATCTACGTGCACTTAAAAAATTCACCCTGTAGAATAACATTTTGGATCGTTCACTGTCAAACGATTGATTTTCTATATGATAGAGCCGAAGTTATGCTCTATCTCTTTATGGTTAAAATGTCGTCCACACATCGACGCCGACTCATTTTTAAGATACCGTTTGAAAATCCTGTGCCTCGCTTTCGGAGGTCGAATAAAAAAATTTATAATATAGTAAATATAACTCCTTCCAATACGTCATATTAATTTTTTTATTTGTAACAGTCACGATATCCCTAAAGGCGTAAGCGCACGGACTTTATAAAGCGCCGTCAGCGTGAAAATGCAAAATGATAGCGCTTTTTTTTAAAAGATTATTATCAAAACTGAAACAACGCTATCGTCGCGCATTGCATAATACTTAACAGTTAAAACCCGTAATCACCATTGGCCACATTAGGGCCACACGCCGTGTTCGCATAATGTTTGTCGTTTCCCTTGGCACCAGCTGGGCTACCTGTCGGTGGGCGAGCTGGAGGCGCGCATGGCGTCGCTGGACGCGGAGATGGAGGCGGAGATCGAGCAGCTGCGCGCGCGCTACAACCGCAAGCGGCAACCCATCCTCGACGCCATCCACCTCAAGCGCAAGCGACAGCAGAACTTCTAGCCGACACCGCGCTCGTGTAGCCGCACACCGTAGCGCCACACTACGCCGCAGCGCCACACTACGACGTAGGACCACACTACGACGTAGGACCACACTACGACGTAGGACCACACTACGACGTAGGACCACACTACGACGTAGGACCACACTACGACGTAGGACCACACTACGACGTAGGACCACACTACGACGTAGGACCACACTACGACGTAGGACCACACTACGACGTAGGACCACACTACGACGTAGGACCACACTACGACGTAGGACCACACTACGACGTAGGACCACACTACGACGTAGGACCACACTACGACGTAGGACCACACTACGACGTAGGACCACACTACGACGTAGGACCACACTACGACGTAGGACCACACTACGACGTAGGACCACACTACGACGTAGGACCACACTACGACGTAGGACCACACTACGACGTAGGACCACACTACGACGTAGGACCACACTACGACGTAGGACCACTCTACGCTGCGACGTCGCTACGGAACGGACGCGGTCTCTAACCGGAGTTTTCCAACTCTGGTATACGGACTTAGGTAAGGGAATTAGTTCCAACTCTCTCCAATGAACGACCGCGAAAATTTTCGGTCGACCACTTTTCGCCCTTATGTCTATTGTTATACTGTCGAAAAATGGTCTTTTGGAAAATTTCGACTAAATAAAAAAAATAACGTCAAAAATTAAAATTCTAAGCTTAGTGTTTTCTTATCAGTCATCTTTCAGACGCGCTCATTGTCTCAACATTCAATTAGGTGCTTCTCATTAGAAGGTGCCAAATCAAGATACGACTGTCTCTATGTTCCTAAATTATCTCTTGAAGCATTAACTAGGAAACGATTCGGCCTAATGTTTTTGAAATTTTTCTCGTCTCTTGCTATTGGCCAAATACCGTGCCATTCGTGTTAATGTTCGCTGTGTGCTCACTACTTGAACACTTGTACCATTGGACGCGAGATTGAAGTTAACAAACTCCTGCTTTTACGATCATTTTTTTTTTAAATTAGCGATACAAGTTTATCATTAACTGCCAAAGGATGATGAATGGCATAATTAAATATGAATGAACAAATATGATACAAATAAAGCTATTAGTTATCTGCCCATGTTTACGCAATGCTTTGTATTTATCTGTTTAGCCGCTAAAGCGTGATTAATCAGTAAATATATAGATTCACATCTATTATACATATTAGTAGGATAACAAGACTCTCTTATATATGGCTTTGTTTGCTAGATAACAGCACAAGCAGAACTTTTCAATTTTCTTTATGAGATGGTTAATGGCTCATATTTAGTTTTCATTAACTTTTGTTAACTTCAATCGCGCGTCGTCTCCATGCGTGTCACAAAACAATGAAAAGTTGGGGTGTCCGCATGTTGCGCCCCCATTAGATATAGCCTAGCTTGTTAATATAGATCGTTATCGTAGTGTAAAGTAGCCCTAAATAATGTTAACTGACGTAAGGACACGTAAGGTTGCTGAGACATATCCCCGCGGCAGGTGGCGCCACTGTTGACTGTTCATTACATCGAGGTGGAGTGGCGCCGCGTGTATTTTCTTTGACTTTTGAATAAAGTGATGGATGAAGCTGTGTGACAATTTTTAAGGAGGTCTTGATCATATTATCAAGGCAATGGACTGATAAAAATATATGTGTCTCTGTGAATTCTAATGACATTTTATTAGGAAGGCAATCATATTCAAAGACAAAGAGAATACGCATCCGCCTTGTAGAATACTGTATTAAATTCATGACAATATTATTTGTAGATATTACTATAATGTAACAAATAATTTGAACGTGAACTGTTTCGTTTTGTTTGGTGTATTGCGTTCGAGCGGTTATTATTAAGTTCCTTATGTTTTAGATCTCAGATGTATCTCGCAAACTGTATTATATATACGTATATATTGTAATTAGATATATTATTCACTCAATTTGTACATTGTTTACGACTTTGTAGTGGGTTGTGAGATGAATTTATTGAAAAATAATTATAATACAAGTTACATTGTGAATTCAAATGATTTTCATGTGGAGGTAGGTGAGTATGGGGACGTAGCGAATACGGGCGCATTTAAAGTTCATACTAGTTGGTGCGTTGTCGCCTGTAGCATTTAATACCTTCCCATACTCGGTCGTATACCTGGTATTCTATTACTATTGGTTCCGGGCCCCACTTTCCCGCGTGCCGTCTGATTCTCATAGTACAGATCGTAGCAATATCATCCTCTAAGGATATTTACTCTATTCTCACAAGATTTTATGCATTTCTACATTGTAATAATGTAAAATAACTAGCTAATATTATAAAGTTCTAGAGCTAACGAGTGATTATTTGAGCTGAACATAGATAGCTGTTTTTCATGTAAAAATGTCTTGACTCTCTTCTGCCATATATAGAGTATTTGCAAATATTAGTGTTCAACTTCATCGATTTGAAATTAAATAATACAAAAGTTTTAGAAGTGCCATTAAATATAAATAAAAACATAGTATTTTCGTACTACACGCAATAGTTGTATATTAGAAATCTATATCTTTTGTCAATGAATTATAGAATATCGGCGATATATTTTTGTGCCATTGAAGTTGAAAGAATTCTGCATAGTGTTGGTTAAAGTGGATAATGAACTTGTGTGCTGAACTCTGCTTTCAGATGAAAGGCTCTTTTATTCTATTTTTAATGCAATATTGTTGTAGAATATAAATTTGCCAAAGTCTGGGAGCAGGCAAGCTTTTTGTAACATTTTATGGACTTTAAATATTCGAACAAAATTATTATAATATAACCAGTATTACTTTTGTAAACTTTGAAAATTGATTGCTCGAGCAGATTTTGTGCTAATAACGCCCTTTTGACTTTCTGTAACGGCGTGGTTTATCAAATGATTATTTGCAAGCAATTAAAAAGTAATGCGAGTCAGCAGGCGACACTAAAAAACAAAATCACTTATTTATCGTGTATTGACTTCAAGAATGAGCAATTAAAATTGCTTTTGTCTCGAGTTGATTGGTGATACTTTGTGATTTATGAATTAGATGTGTTTCCAAAAGCCTGCTGACTCAGTTCAACCGGCCTATAAATAATCAAATAATTGGAAAAAAAAGATCATTCGTCTGTGTAAAATGTACAGGGTAAAATTATAATTAATTCTTTATTATTACTACGAAACTCGCTTGGACCGCGGTCGCATGCTTCGTACATTCAGTTCGACATTTATGAACTTATTCATTCGATTTTTACTCGCAATTTTGGGAAATTAATAATGTAATCAATCTAATTTTTGAAGAAGTTATATATATTTAATTTTAAGTATTGTAACTACAAATCTAGGATTAAATAGGCTGAATGTGGATGACAAAATAGCAATAACTACTAGTTGTTGATACTATGTGCTATTATTGACATTCGGGTGTAAATGATACTTTATTGGAAATGTTTTACAACGTCGATCGATTTTTTGAAGAATTATCTGGCATTGTAATTGACAAATAGGCCCTTAATGTAGTAAAAAGTATTTTTGTACCCTTTTCCTAAAATTACCAATCAATAACAGACGTTAAAACATTTGCAGCAAGGTTGATTATCGAACAAAACAGTTTAGTGTTGTTGACGAGTGTTTCGTTAAGCGTTCGTTTAGTAAGTTTGTTGTTGGAGTGCGACATCGCTTTGATTATACAGCGTGTGTTTTGTGACGCCGGCGGCACACCGAGCGATACGCGCCGCGCACTCGGCGCCCACACGCCGCGCACTCGGCGCCCACACGCCGCGCACTCGGCGCCCACACGCCGCGCACTCGGCGCCCACACGCCGCGCACTCGGCGCCCACACGCCGCGCACTCGGCGCCCACACGCCGCGCACTCGGCGCCCACACGCCGCGCACTCGGCGCCCACACGCCGCGCACTCGGCGCCCACACGCCGCGCACTCGGCGCCCACACGCCGCGCACTCGGCGCCCACACGCCGCGCACTCGGCGCCCACACGCCGCGCACTCGGCGCCCACACGCCGCGCACTCGGCGCCCACACGCCGCGCACTCGGCGCCCACACGCCGCGCACTCGGCGCCCACACGCCGCGCACTCGGCGCCCACACGCCGCGCACTCGGCGCCCACACGCCGCGCACTCGGCGCCCACACGCCGCGCACTCGGCGCCCACACGCCGCGCACTCGGCGCCCACACGCCGCGCACTCGGCGCCCACACGCCGCGCACTCGGCGCCCACACGCCGCGCACTCGGCGCCCACACGCCGCGCACTCGGCGCCCACACGCCGCGCACTCGGCGCCCACACGCCGCGCACTCGGCGCCCACACGCCGCGCACTCGGCGCCCACACGCCGCGCACTCGGCGCCCACACGCCGCGCACTCGGCGCCCACACGCCGCGCACTCGGCGCCCACACGCCGCGCACTCGGCGCCCACACGCCGCGCACTCGGCGCCCACACGCCGCGCACTCGGCGCCCACACGCCGCGCACTCGGCGCCCACACGCCGCGCACTCGGCGCCCACACGCCGCGCACTCGGCGCCCACACGCCGCGCACTCGGCGCCCACACGCCGCGCACTCGGCGCCCACACGCCGCGCACTCGGCGCCCACACGCCGCGCACTCGGCGCCCACACGCCGCGCACTCGGCGCCCACACGCCGCGCCGGCTGAGGCTTGAGACGGCATTTTATAGTACCAAGTGTGACAGTCAAGTGTGCTCATAAAAATGACAGCCCGTGACAGTTCTGTCTATGGCTAAGACAGCTCAAACTTGGCTCAGCGCACATTGATGTCACTTTAGCCGCTGCCGGCGCGGTGCTGTGTTTCTGTGGCGACTTGAAATTATATTGACCAAGCTATTACAAGTAATGCATAAAAAAACACATATGTTGCCAGTGCCGTCTAAAAAGCTAGATTTGAACCAAGGAACGCTGAAGTTATTGAATGTGTAATGTTTAGATTTGCCAGCGTATGTGTTTTCTTTGCTGCCATTTGTTTGAGAATGACAATTTATTATTTATAGCTCGGTCTATTATGCTATTAACCGAGTTATGGTCACTGCGACAAACGTACTATTCTTAAAAATAGCTCAACGTCAATTAGCTCAATTCAACAATGATCTATTTATGTATAATGTTGTGCGTATCGCTCGGTGTGCGGCCGACCTAATGCCTTGTATTATAGTTTATTAGATACGATGGAAGTGCACTTTGTAATTCTGTAGCCTGTTGACGAGTGTTGAATAGCTGCGTATGCATTATATTTTTGGACAGACAACTCACTGAAATAAAAAGATTAATTCATTATAAAAAACTTTATTTCATTTCTCGTTCAACGAAGTTACAAATCGGTCAAGAATCTGCATCTATACAATTATACACATCTTTACAAACATGACTACTTAGCCAATGAAAATTCATTTACTTACAGTTTTTAAACCTCAATACAAATTAACAATTTACTTTTCTTTTAATAATCTCTTTACTCTGACTAGTATTTTAGATTCTTATAAAACGACCCATAATTCATTTTATAAAACTTTTTGGTATACAATCAAAACATAATAAAACAACCGAAAAATCACAGATAAAAAAGATTCACAAACTTATATAAATAGGCGAAAATGATTAATAGTTTAAAAATAATACTTGTGAGGGTTTCAGTGCAGGAGTACGAATACTTAATATTCGGTGGGAAGATAATATTGAAGACAGGCGCGGATCTTACAAGCGGGAAGGCTTTTTCCTATCACTACGAGAATTTGTTGAAAAATATTGAAAGGCAAAAAATAATTTGAGAACCGGCTTTCGGCTGAGTCCGGATCAAGTCGGAAAATCTCGATAAAATATTCGAGTCATTTTATGAGATTATATTAGGATCCGCACCTGACTCATCACCAGTGATCGGATAATCGGGTGCTTATACACCTAAACTTCTTCCCGTGAAAGAATAATATAGACATTCCTTTCTGAATAAATAAGTAATCCCGGGTTCCCGGATTGAACAATTTTGTAACTATAACAAACTTAATGAAATTATAGCAGTGGTTATTTTGATTGAGTATCTTTATTTTATTCAAAACAAATGGAATACCTATAAAAATTATAATGAGAGTTCACAACGAGTGCTAACTGTATTTTGTATGTGGGCCATTTTTAGCAATCTCAGGAATTTCGAACGATTCCGGGATCCCGGATTCAGAAAAGCATGTCCGTATTATACTTTCGTGGGAATAAAAGTGAAGTTTAGGTATATTAGCGCCCGATTATCCAATCACTGCTCATCACATAATATTCATCTAACACTTAAAACTAGATAATACTAGTCTGCTCCTACCTTACGTCTAGTCTTAGGGAGAGTTAAAGGAATGTACACAACATGGCAAGGCAAGACTTACGTGATACAGAATCTCTTCGTAAAGCTATCGTACAGTGTGAATTACAGTTTATTGTCTCCGATACAAAAACACATTTACATCGCGTGGAAAATTTAAAAGTGACAGTGAGATCAAATTAATGGCTTTCATATTTGGAAATTGAGTTTCTAAAGTATTTATTCTTAGCTGCTTATTACCCGGCTTCTGAGTTTCTTAGATAAACATTCAATGGCTTATATTGATTCGAGTTTTTTTTTATGGTACAGGTGTTGAGAAACCAAGATGTCAAAACAATAGCAGGATCAAATAGACTCCTTTTAAGAATATCTAAGGAACCGGGCTTATAAGATATTTCCTCCCTCCTCTTACTTCCTGTATAGACTAAAGAATCTGATAAAATCTTATCAGAATCATATCGATTAATTTCGTTATATTCGACGATCACAGCTACAGTGGAATGATCATTATATTTTATAATACATGTGTGGACAGAGTCCTCTACATCAGCATTGCTTGGAAGCTAATATGGTGCAAATAGGTAGTGTAGGAACTAGACTATTCACAATAAAATATTTGATGGTACGTTAGTCAAAAGCCTGCTATATGTTAGGCTCAAGTTCGGCTAAACTCCAAGCAATGCCGACTATATCAATAAAATACACAACAAAACCTATCTATTTTCAAACACGAGGAGAAGACAACTTCTCCTGTTAAATGCATTGAACCTTTTTACAAGATTGCTATAAGTTCTTGTAAAACAAACGTATATCAGCCTCTAGGGCGGACGAGGGCATCCTATGGATAGCCACTATAGTAACGCCTAAATGACGGATGTTCGCCCGATACTAGTGTCGGAGTATCATTTGACAGTAGAGAAAACTGTCCAAAACTGAAAAAGAAGGAATATCATATTAGTAAGTACATCAGACACGGTCAGTTCTTGATTTATTATTCTTTTGAAAAGGGAAAAGTAGAGAACTAGAACCATGTGTGTAAATATTCTTAATTGATTTGAAGCAATTCTAACATTGACCTTATGTAACCTAGGTATACCTAGACGTTATTAAAGAAAGAATTCGGTAAAATCTGTTTGCCCATATTTTCCACTAGAAATTGCGCAGTAGAGCCAAAACAAGAAGTAAATGGTTGCAAAATAAATGTTGACCTACCTGCTAATGGTGTGACCTTTCACGGCTAGTATCTGTGTGCCATAAAGAGCACGAACTCTTCAGTAGGGCGCCGGGTGAATAGAAAAGTTACATAATAAACTATGCATAGTTATTTTGCGTAGATGTCGCACTTTTTTTTTTTTAAGGATGGTTATAATGGGGATAATCATCAAATGACTTCTTCCGCTCTGGGTGGAGCGGAAGGGCGTGTCAGACTCTTACTGACTAAAACCCATCCGTGTTCCTTCTAAAGCCCTTTGCGTTCCAGGGCCGCGGTGACTCTTTCGAACAAATTCCGCAACCCTGGTAGATGTCGCACTACAAGTTAGGGCCTGCGCAAATCGGCGCACCGAACGGCGTAGTTGTAAATCTATCAATCTATAATACTTTGCTTGAAATATAATAATTATATTAGAAAATAATGTCTTTCGGCTTTTCGTGTCGATTAACTCATATTACATTTTGTTCGACCAGTATTGAGCAAGCTGTAGGTACAGCTGCATTGGCCTCGTTTAAATCTTGGATGGTGCAGGTGGTTGTGCACGACGGGCAACTAAGGAGGTGACGCATGTCCTGTGAAGGGGCTTCACACTGGCACTGCGTTTGGGATGGGTGAAGATTGCCCCATTTGGCTAAATTAGTTCTGCCATCCTGGGTCCGCAGTCGGTTAAGAGATTTCCAGATTGGCTACTGCAGTTCTCATTCAGCGGTTAGATGTTCTGCCGGGGTGATGAAGTGTTGGAGGGATAGGGTGTTTGTGCCCCCACGGTGCACAACTCAAGAAGGAGAAGAGGGAAACACAAGTGGAGCAAATTTTGATTAGCATTGTTTCCCATCAAATATGTACCTATCTATCTATTTCTGGAAACAATGATTACGCCAGTGATCAGCGGGCGCTACAAATAAAAGTCCTTTTCAATTCTTCATTTTAGGTCAACAATCAATCTCCTCGGTATTTTGCAGTCATTGGGCACAGGCCCCTCGCAAGTTACGTGCCTTGATTGGCCAAACATGGAGGGCTTTATTCGCGCAGTTAAAGCAATTGGTTCACGAGTTATGCGCGGCTTCGATTACCGGACGGAACGGCTGGCTGGAACGATGTCTGTGCGGACGACACAGGAAACATACCTAAGTACCTACATAATATACAAGACCATTGTTTTCTTCAGAGGTGTTTGGATTGTGTACGACATGGTAAAAAAGGGACTGAATATTTTGATGGCTGATTGAGATGTATTGGAAACGAGATTTTGCGGTTCTGGCGAGGGCTGGGGCTTATAGCCTATATACAACCTGTAACAGAATAAACGCAATGACCCCTTAACAGGTTAGGGTGTCATTGCACTCATCATTATGAACAACGTTCACTATGGCGCCAACACTAAGATCGCGAAAAAAAATCGACTGCCCCATGGATTTATGTGCGCATAACTCGACAAAATGTATTGAACAGCTGATTTCTTTCGCGTTTTCGTGGTTGGTCCCTTAGTAAAAGTTGATCATAATGATGAGTACAATGACCTCTTATCAGGTATTGCGTTTATTCTGTTACACCTTGTATATGTCGACGGAAAATTGCAGACTCCGTAAGACTAATAAATCTTTATTAGATTACAATTTCTCGATATATGATGAAAAAATCGTTTTAAATACAAATAAATCCCATCCTACTTCAATAGTTTCCAAATATCCGTGGCTTATTAAGAAAACATAAGTTTACAATTTCACGCGATATTTTACAATCTTACGGCGTTTGCAATTTTCCGGTGACATAGGTATAGGTACATATTTTGTCTCCAAATCTCCCGAAAACGCTTTCACCATCGATCGTTTTCTAGGCGTCGCTCAAACTGTGAGGATCGCCCGGAGGACACGGTGGAGCATACGGTGGAGGTCTGCCCTGCTTGGGCTGAGCACCGCCGTGTCCTCGTCGAGGCGATCGGCGGCGGCGACCTCTCGCGTCCGGCCCTGGTTGAATCCATGGTCCGGAGCGAGGAGGCTTGGGAAGCGGTCACCTCCTTCTGCGAAGCAGTAATGCTAGCAAAGGAGGAGGCGGGCCGCGCGAGGGAAAGGCAAGGCCTTCGCCCCAACCGCCGCAACAGGAGAAGACCCCCGGGCTTCGGGAGTCGCAGGGCGATCCCCGGCCACCGTAGGCGCGGGCCTACGGACGGCGAGCATTGGGTGGCTCGCTGTCCGATCACCACCAGGCCCGGGTCGATGGCGCGTTGTGTTTCACGCGCGCCTCAAAGAGATGTCAGCATAAAAGACGGAGCCCGCTAGGGCCAAAGCCTGCCAGGGTTGCGGAATCTGTTCGAAAGAGTCACCGCGGCCCTGGAACGCAAAGGGCTTTAGAAGGAACACGGATGGGTTTTAGTCAGTAAGAGTCTGACACGCCCTTCCGCTCCACCCAGAGCGGAAGAAGTCATTTGATGATTTCCCATCCTTAAAAAAAAAAGGCGTCGCACAAACATCGGGATTCATCATCATCTTCCTGCCTGGTGTTATATTTGCTTGGGGTCGACACAACCCGTTTTCTCCAGTTCTCTGAATCATAAATTATTAATGCTATAAAACCAATACTCACGGTACTGCGCCGCGCTGATCAACAGCTCGTACAGCTGCAAAGGCCCTTTTCCTTTCAGCATGATTTCACATACAAAGACGTACACGACTCGCGTGGTCTCAAACAGCGAGTCCAGCAGCAACCACGTCGTAATATTCCGGCCGGTATTGTGGCTAGCGCTGCGGTTCATGACCACGCAGCTGTTCAGGAAGCCTATGCCGCTCGTCACTATCATCAGACCTGATATGAAGTAGTGGATACCTGCGGAGGGACAAGGTTTTGCAGTATATGTCGGTGAGAAAGGTTTTAGGCGTGAAGTTGCAGATTTGAAGCTTTGAAGCAGTTTTTCTTTTATTTATTTTATTGATATTATTTATTTTCAGTTAATTCTGTTTTGTTTCGTTAAACCATCTTATTTTTTTTTACTTTATAATTTTGTGTGGTTTCGATTCATGAGTCTTGTCAGAATTGATTCCAATATTAAGTTTATCCGTCAGGGTCACCCAGTCTGTATTGGTGCCTTATTGACGGCAATAGAGTCGCCCCCTGTAACATGGGACCTACACCTAT
Organism: Mamestra configurata; assembly: GCA_002192655.3. Taxonomy (NCBI): domain Eukaryota; kingdom Metazoa; phylum Arthropoda; class Insecta; order Lepidoptera; family Noctuidae; genus Mamestra; species Mamestra configurata. Next base: position 387,574 of record NDFZ01005397.1, on the reverse strand, counting down.
GCCCAACTCTTTTTTTTTTTCGAGATTCACAGGTATGATGGGACCGTAAGTCTCAATACCATTAAATACCAGGGTTAATTCTATTGGGATTTATGGTCACAATAACAAGTACTGGAGACAATGGATTCAGATTCAAATTGGAGTTATTGACAGTAGGATACAGGCATTTCCAAGTAGTGACTCAAGACAAATAAATGAAAAGAAAAGTTAAAAGAAATAGGTAACTTTATAGCAAAGATTCAAGATTCAAGGATGAAGCAAGATCTAGATGAAGTGATGAATGTCATGCAACAGCAATCTAAGTACAGAAGTATAGTATACCTAACGCATTACCTATTTCATTTCTCTCTAAAGGATCTAGGTAAAACAGATCGGGGTTGAGAAGGCGGATCAGAGCCAACACAAATGCTGTGGCCGATGAAATCTGAAAAGTAAACATAGATCAGTGACCTAAAATAAACATAGATCAGTGACCTAAAGTAAATATATATCAGTGACCTAAAGTAAACATATATCAGTGACCTAAAGTTAACAGATCAGTGACCTAAAGTAAACATAGATCAGTGACCTAAAATAAACATAGATCAGTGACCTAAAGTAAACATAGATCAGTGACCAAAAGTAAACAGATCAGTGACCGAAAGTAAACATAGATTGGTGACCTAAAGTATTCATAACTTTGTGAAATTCTCATTTAGCAGCACATATTCTGGATATGTGTTTAGTTGATGGCAATAGGCTTACCCCTAACTACATAAATAAGGTCTTAAATGTAGTTTGTGCATTGTGAGTGTACCTGTGCTTCAGGAAATATACCCTTCCTTCAGGAAACCCAAACCTTCAGGAAATAAAGGCATGATGTTATTTTAGATGACTGACCATTCCATAATAATCCTGATCTTTTTAAACACAAGACTTGGTTGAATCTTTAAAAGCAATGTTGTTTTGTCTCAGTGAGCCCAAGAAACCATTGTTAGGTATTATTCTTTCTCTATAGCTCAGCAGTGGAGCATTGTCGAGCTCTCTACATAAAGTGAGAGTTCCTTGACCTCTTTATGTATTGCAATCTCTACTTTCTTCTTTATCTGTCTGATGCACCTACACTACATAGTTTGGTGAGCCAAGGCAGGATAACTCCTTCTTAATCTTGTATTTAAAAACCCATCCGAATTGCACAAATCTTAATATTAATAATATCTACAGCAGTAATAAGTAAATAAATTAAATAATTCTTCTAAGAAGGGAAGAAAAGGAATATTCATTATCTGATCAACAACAGCTTTAACAATCATTGTAACAATAACAACTAATTAAATAATGATGCACACAGTGAACACTGGAAGACGATAAGTAAACAAAGAGGCTACAGTCTCATTACTTGAGGTGCAAAGATTACGAACAAACAATCATAAAGTCTAGGAATAAGATATTACTGTACAGTTATTTAATAAATCCTTTATGTTTGTTTGTGTTCTAGATACGAAACAATTAATTATGCTTTCAGTAATCACCGTGCATCTAACGTCTTATTTATAGGAAAGATTTTTAATACAATTAAACATGAGGGTATTTAATCAGATTCTATGAGTTTCGAACACGATTATTAAGCTAACGGTCCCAGCGGTATGCCTTGCTGAAATGATTTATAGACGGTTACATTCTTATAGAATATTTAGGTGTACTTTTAGAAATATAAAACATTATTTACTTACAGAAAACACGGCAGCGACAACTCTCACATACATTTTAAGGTCTAACATCGGCATGGTTTTAGACTGTGTTGACATCGAGACACGAAATTACACTCACTCTCACTGCATTGATTTTTGTAACGTATGCGTTAATTTGGCGAAAATCAATAATTTTATTTAACGCTCCGTATTTACGCGCTCGATATCCTTGCCTGCAACCCCGTCTGATCAATTTATCAATGAAATAATGACAATAAGCTGCTGTCAAAACAAAGTTAGGCTTAACGTCACTTTGACAAGAAAATATTACCAGTGAAATAATTTAACATTACATTTTAGATGAATTTTAAATTAAGATTTATTAATGATTACTACATGGCATGACTATTTCATTGATTTTATTTTAGAATAAGAAAAACTTAGCTTCGGAGGTAAAGCTTCTGATAGACAAGTTTTACACCGCCATCTATGCTTGTTCTTGGTCTTGACTGAAGTTTTTATTTTAACATTCTAGGATAGATGACGCTAGTGATAGCAACGTTAAGCTTTTTGCACGTGGAGGGTAAATAGACTTGGAGGACTTTGCAATCAGGTGAATTAAGAAAGTTTTGACGACGCAAAACTGCAAAAGCTTCTTACGTTAATAAAAAAACAGGCAAATTACAGTGTTCAAACTTTAGGTCCCTACTTCAAAACTGTACCTTCTCATTAGGATCATACATATGTTGTACCGTTTCTGCGTTCTCTGTTTGCCGTAAGGCTTGGAATGTAACTCACGATTTGCCTTGATTTCTTTAAGAGCTTGCAAGTGGCAATTTGGCAGGAGGGTACGCTTTGCGTTTACTTATTATACTACCTATTATAGTAGTACCTACTCTGTGCTTTGCCCATTTGCCCTAGAACGCAGAGTAAATGTTTCTGAAATCAAAAACTAACAATTAAATAAAAATTAAGAATTTTCCGGTGACAACCACAACAAAATGGTCATTCGCTTGTGGACTATTTTTTCCTTTAAGCAATAAGAACAATATTAATTCCAATTCTCCATAGATGTCAGCACTCATCGCTATAAAGTGTAAAAGCAATTAAAATCATTTGTAAGCTTTTCCACGGCTGTCAACCAATCGTATGACGGATCCATTTGCATGGGGTAACTTTTTATTTAATTGTTTAGGCAGCAAATGAATATTAATGAATTACATACTTCTGCAAGATGTTTTGATATGAGAGACTTTTATTTTTGTTCTTTAATTCATAACAACTAATCATGTAATAAATGGGTATAGACGATTTAATAGATATTTGATCTTACAAGTGGCTTTATTTTAGATAGGTACCTAAGCTTAAAATTGTTTTCTTCATTGTTCCATTAGATAAATATCTGTTAACCCCTCTAGTTGTTAGTATTAGGTAGTATTAGTAGGTAGCAGAGACTAGAGAGGAAGCACGGATCCACCGTTGTGGGCACGATGGACATGCCCACAACCCTAGACTTGTGACGTCCGAGTTCCGCCTATTCATTAACGATAGTGAATCATCTGTTATAAATGTAGGTAGGTACCTATACCGACTCCGGATGGCCAAAAGGAAAAGAGAATGTGAAAACAATTCCGCCATACCAGAGTCAGTAGCTAATCTCATTGAAGCATACGACCTAGATTTGTACCAATATTCTTACAAATACTGGCAACTCCGGGAGAGTTGCCAGTATTTGTAAGATTTTTTTTATGGTCAGCGTAGCTATCGCAAAGAGATTTTTTTCTGCTCTTCGCAGAGTAAAACCTTGGTTGCGTGCTTCAATGGGAAAGGAAAGATTATCCGGGATAGCTCTCCCAAATACTTACAAAGATGTGAATCTAGTTTTTTTTTTATTTGAGGATGGGATATCATCAAATGACTTGAACTTCCGCTCTGACTTAAACTCTCTCTCGACCCTCTTTCGAAAAATTCCGCAGCCCTGTCAGGCTCTGGCCCTAGCGGGCCCCGCCTTCTAGAATGCTAGCGAAAGATCGTTAGCATTACTGCTTCGCAGAAGGAGGTGACCGCTACCCAAGCCTCCTCGCTCCGAACCATGGATTTAACCAGGGCAGAACGCGAGAGGTCGCCACGGCGTACTCCGCCCAAGCAGGGTGACCTCAAAGACCGCCGCAATTGTGGCGTGCCCAATGTGAATCTAGTTATCAATGAAATTATGAACGTTTCGCGAAAAAGAAACGTAATCTTGAAGCACCAAAATATAACTACCTACTTATTTAATCCTACTAGCTTTTAATTTAATTTGATATATATTTCTAGTGTTTGCCCAACGGCTATCTCCTTTAGGTATAGGAATGCACTATATCGATCATGAGCGAGTTCATACTCGCACTTGGCTGTGACCACAACTTTTTTGAGGGCTTAATCCGCACTCGCTAGAGAGTCCCTAGAGATACCCACCTATGCTGGTATCTCTTTTTCATGCATTCATGTAGATACAGACCCTTTAGTGTAGGAACCCTACCTATTGTTGATCGAACAATAATCTTATTAATGAGGCGACAAAATATGGATGAAGCGTTGGTGTAGACAGGTAAATAAGAGATCATAGACCTCGGTATTTCCCGACGCCTTTTCCCAGTTAAGTGCCTACCTTTCTACTCGACGTGAATGCTGATGTGATTTAATCTACGTTATCCCAGAAAAATCAAAAGAATTTTTAAACTCTTAACTTTAATATTCAATGAGTACCTAACTAGTACTAAGGTTTACTTATTTAATTGTTAACTAAAAAGCTACGAATTTTAATAGGTAAACTATGTTATAATGCAATCTCATAGGTTTTATAGTAATTCGTTTGGAATAATTGGAATTCAAGATTTTTATACTTCAGGCGCTTTAAGGCACTCTTCTTACCTACCTATCCTTTTTTATGCGTTTAAGTTTCTAAAACAGAACAAAACTTTTAAAATGTCAACAGTGAAGAAAACAAATTAAAGTTTGAAATTAGAACCGCGCTTTTAGTGATGGGGCGTTTCGCATAATGCACGGCGCGCGCTCGATCATTAGATCCCATTCATCGAATAGCCGCTCGATTCGATTAAACCAATTCTATTCCAATTATTAATCTGATTATAAAGTTACGACTTGTTGGCTGTTATAAATTTCGCTGATTCCACTATTGCATATTTAATTGCGTTTCTGATTTATTATTTGGTTACCAACTGGTATATTTACGATTACAGTTATGATAATGCATTTTTCATTAATTGCCTACAAAGTTTAACATTGAAAATTAACGTTGGGCCTTTAAAATATTTTCGTTTCGCCGTTCGTTTCATAACTTGTAATTTGATTGTAGATACGTCCAATTTATATTTCTTTATATTAAAATATTAAGTCTCGAATCCTCTTTTTGATTAATATTTGTTTAAGGCTGACCACTCAAATTGCGTCTGTTTAATTAAATTTGTTCAAGTGTACATTACTCAAACAACAGCGAGCACTTGATGGTTACTTCCAAACTGTAGATATCTTCATTGTTTTCACTGACCACTTGTCTAAGTGAGAGGTCAGTGTGTGGTCAATTATTTTGTCGACTGTCACCCAAATGTAGTGTATCAATTAATTTAAAATGGTCTTTATTCCTTTGCAATAAGGGTCACGTGGACACGGATGTGACAATAGAGCTTGCGCCCCATCCCGGTAACTAATTGCCGAGCAATAAAACGGTATGGTCAGTCGGGAGAACCTATTGGGGAGTGTATCATTGACAGGGGACCGTTTGATGCAATCTACTTTATTAAATAACAATGATTGGAACATTGTAACAGGTTTGAGTAGTTTTGGTTCTGGGTTTGATGTTAATTGTGTTTTAGTGGTTTGTGTGAATAATTTCGCATGAATATTTTCTAAGGTAAGTTTTATAATATTCAAAACTCAAAGCATTTATTTCAATGCGAGTCACTCTGTCTATCTGTCTGTCTGTTTGTTACCTCTTCACGTCGTAGTGGCTGAAAGGGTTTGAATGAAACTTGACACACGGGTAGACGGTGTGTCCTGGAATAGGACATAAGATACTTTTCCTTTCGGGAGTACCTATATTCCCTTGGAATGATTGTTGATTTTCAAGCGGGCGAATCCGCTGGAAGAAGCTAGTTTTAAATAGCTCTAAAATTAACTGACAAAGGCAATCCTTGGTTAAAATTGTCAAAGAGAGCTATTGTCTAAAAAAAAGATATCTGTGAAATCTACCTACTACGACCAAATGTTATTTAATCTCAACGAATGCAAATGACAGGACCATTATAATATCAAGCTGATTCGGTCGTAGTTTATTATTTGGACCCACCGTCGTCCACAAGGAGATATGTCAATAATATATGAATAATATTATAATATTAAAGCTCCATCGTTGGTGTGGTGTGCGTTATGTTTGCGCACATAATTCATACGGTCAATGTGCCGTGTGGACAGCACCACAAATGTCAATAATATGATTAGCAATTAGATCTACAACATTTTTGCATAATATGTTTGGTAGGTAGAGAACTACTCCTGCCAGGGTTGCGGAATTCTGCCAGGGTTGCGGAATTTGTTCGAAAGAGTCACCGCGGCCCTGGAAAGCAAAGGGCTTTAGAAGGAACACGGATGGGTTTTAGTCAGTAAGAGTCTGACACGCCCTTCCGCTCCACCCAGAGTGGAAGAAGTCATTTGATGATTTCCCATCCTTAAAAAAAAAAAAGGTAGAGAACTACTCAGGTACCTATTTTTTTACGATGGCTATTGGCTGAGCTTTACCTATTTCAGAGATATAATTATGTACCTACTTAATGGCAATTGCCTAGGAAGGTACTTGGAAACAATATCTTCGAAATGAAATAATTCTTAAATTCATGGGGTGAAATAATTTCATAAAATAAAATTAACTTAGCAATCGGCACATGTTCAACTCTTCCTATTCGATTCTTTGTCAGTTTCGATGATTGATGGTAACCGATTGTCATAATCGATTTGATTGGCATAATTCAATAGTGGCTCATCGGTCATGCACTAATTTGAAGTTTTTATTTTGTGTTTGGGTTGTGAAATGTTAAAACTGAATATTATTTTTAAATGGCGATCAATTGTGTTTTTTTTTGTTTTCAGCACCTACCGCACCATTGCATTGGGTACCTACATAATTTGAACCTATGCAATAATATTATAATACCTGAAATAGGAAAGTACATAATATAATATGAATAATATAGCATTACACCTTAATTTACCTTAATTTTGTTTCTGCTACTTCGTATTACAAATCCAACAGGCTACTTCGTATTAAAAATCCAACAGACTACTTTCTAACATAATTAATTCAACATTTAAACAATAAAGATATTAGAAATTTATCCACAATTTCGCCTACAGTGTCAACGGTTCCATGGTGTAATGGTTAGCACTCTGGACTCTGAATCCAGCGATCCGAGTTCAAGTCTCGGTGGAACCTGTACTTTTGGCATTCTTAAATGTTTTCTAAAGCTGCATTTTGAACATTTATTCGTCGCTAAATATTGTTCGTAAACATTATCCTAATTTTTCTTAGCGGACATCCTTATTAAAGCAAAATAGCACGTTTGTTACGGCATAAAACTTCAGCACTGCCTTAACGTAAAAAGAAAAAATCCTTTAATAAGTTTCATAAAATTACATACAAATTCCATTTAAAACTAAAATCCATAATCCATAAAAGCTTGACTATGATTCATCTTCGCACACACGCCGGGCGCGCGTCTCGCACGTGCTTCGTGCTCGGCACGCGACTCGCGCGCGCGCTTATTTTTTGTTTTTAATGAGCAAAAATATATAATTGCTCTTTGAAGCCATTGTACCCTGGTACACATAATCTGCTGGAGTGTTTGTTAACTGAACTGCGTACTGATTGACGTTGTCAGGGACTCAGAGCTCATATCCTTTTTTTTTTTTTTTTGATATCGGGGGGAAATCCTCATGGAAATCCTCCACCCTGGGGCGGGTGGAGGGGTCTGTCAGACTCTTACTGACTAAAACCACCCCGGTGTTCCATCTCCCACCTACGCCGGGGATCGCGGGAACGTATGCGACTTCCGCAAAGAGCTCATATCTTGCTCCAAGTGTCCTAACCTAAATATTTCAACTTGGGAAATATGAAATTAGTAAGTTTCAAAAGTATCAAGTCAGTCCTATGGGGATTTCCATTGGAACACTTGATATTTTTAATTGACAGAGTGAAAGGCATTTCTTTTATTGCTCGTTAGATTCGTATAGTGGTTGGTTTTGACCATGAACTTTTTGGTTACTAGGTTCATCTTTTTGGTATCGCTTTGTTTGTAGCAAGTTCGTATTACTTATGAGACTTTTGTTATAACTTTGTCACTTTTACCATCCTGAGAAATCAATAAATAGTAAGTATTAGAATACGTAATGTAATCCACAATGATAAGACCTTTGTACCATAGCCACAATGTCGGTCTCCTCCAACAAGAGATGAATTGAACTCCGCTATAATATCTAGATACTAATTGAACTGGCATCACTCCAAGCTATCGTCATTGACTATGTTATTATTAAGTATTAGGTGTCTATAAGTACACCAACCTATAGTTTGTCATCTTCTTACACCAATCAGGCAACATTGCATCTTGTATAATAATAAGATTATGCCTAATCTTAATTGTAACTTAGGTTGATGAGGTAGTTAGGTCTTTTCATTGGCGTATCTACTTATACAAGAAATGATCTCTCTCCCCGACGAGCTTTTTCAGTAGGTAATCACCTACTTTTTAACTTGTACGTATACACAGATTATGAAACGCGCACTAATGGTGGGCCACCGCAACCTTCACCTTAAGTCCTCTACACACAGAGCGCGATGCGTTGCTATTCTTGGATGGCAGTTATAGATAGGCAGCCTATATCATGATCAGCGAGGAAATGGCAATCTTGAGCAAATAAAATAAAACAAAAACTTTCCAATACTTTTTGGTGGTGTAACTGATAGACTACTAGATTTTAATAGAGTGCTGGTTATTATACCGGCACCCTTTTTTTTTTTTTTTTTTTTTT
>NDFZ01005397.1:307677-378694 GCA_002192655.3 Mamestra configurata | reverse complement strand
GAACAAATTCCGCAACCCTGGCAGGCTCTGGCCCTAGCGGGCCCCGTCCTCTTTGCTGACATCTCTTTGAGGCGCGCGTGAAACACAACGCGCCATCGACCCGGGCCTGGTGGTGATCGGACAGCGAACCACCCAACGCTCGCCGTCCGCAGGCCCGCGCCTACGGTGGCCGGGGATCGCCCTGCGACTCCCGACGCCCGGGGCGTCTTCTCCTGTTGCGGCGGTTGGGACGAAGGCCTTGCCTTTCCCTCGCGCGGTCCGCCTCCTCCTTCGCTAGCATTACTGCTTCGCAGAAGGAGGTGACCGCTTCCCAAGCCTCCTCGCTCCGGACCATGGATTCAACCAGGGCCGGACGCGAGAGGTTGCCGCCGCCGATCGCCTCGACGAGGACCCGGCGGTGCTCAGCCCAAGCAGGGCAGACCTCCACCGTATGCTCCACCGTGTCCTCCGGGCGATCCTCACAGTGCTGACACCCGGGCGTTTCCTCCCGCTTAATCCGAAACAGGTACCTCCCGAAACAGCCGTGTCCGGTAAGTACCTGCGTCAGTATACCGGCATGCTAACAACCCCTTTAAAGAAAATAAAGAAAACACAGCGCCGCTGCTCGGTGGTGACGTTTCACTGATATTTCCTCTCTCTGGCAGCAACCCGCAGCAACCCGCAGCAACAAGAACAATATCACTCTGAACAATATCAGAACCCAAAACTAAAAAAAAAAAAAAAAANAAAAAAAAAAAAAAAAAAAAAAAACTCATCACCCTTCTTCACCTTTCCGTAGTCTGGAACTCAATAACTAAAAGGACAGACATTCGCTTTTTAATCCGTCTTCAAAAAGGAGATTTTGTACAATTTTGTATAAATGTTAGTCTATACCAGCTTCTAAACATGTTTGCCAATTGGCCTACCTATATTTGTCCGGGCATATCTCAAAAACTGTATGTCGGATGCCGATCGCAGTGGCTACACTGCGATCGCCCACCCGTCTGCCAAGCGTGGCGATTATGGCAAACCCCCCTTCCCCCTTTGGGCGAGGCCTATGTCCAGCAGTGGACGTCTTTCGGCTGATATGATGATGATGATTTAAAAGATAAAACTTTTATTTCCCTCTTTTTAGTTATTAATTAAATAAAAATTACAGTTTTGAGGTCGGTATAATTTTTTGATTACTTTTTTTTGTAGACAGTTTTGCTTAGTCTTGCTTGGTTTTCAAGGAATATTATATCACAGGTTTCTTGCCGCGGCCGCACCGCCCTTGGTGTGTGAAGCACCTCTGACCTTGACTTTTACAAAGTGCGTAGGAGGCGAATCAGTTAACTGTTGACAATGACATGCTAAAGCGAATACCATTTCGTTTCCCCTTGCCGGTTGAGTTTATTTCCGATTGTTGTTATGTTGTTTTATTAAGCTGGGATTTAACATGTAAATTAGAATTACGATGTTTTCTAAATAAATAGCGCCAGCTTTCTTCGAAAATTGACCTGTAAAACGCCTATTCTTTGATGTAATTTTTAATGAATTTCACATAAAAACTGCATTACTATTAGACGGCGACCTAGTTATAATTCTAAGTTTATCACTACAAATGCATTTTCTAACATCTACAGTTTCAGCCGGTCGATTCTGTAAACATGTCAAAGTGAAGACTTGATCACGAGGTGAGCTGTCAATTCATATAATCAAGATGTCACGTGATCACGAAGTGAGCTGTCATTCCATCTTGATTATATGGATTGACAGCTAACTTCATGATTACTTCATCCAAGCCTTCACTTCGACATGTTTACAGAATCGACCAGCAGGTCCACGTGCTGTTTTGATTTCTATTAAATAAGATAGTAGGAGCAAACCTACAGTTAGGGTAAATATAAACAACAATAATCTATTTAAAGCCAGCTATGTTAACCTTGCTAGTTTAGTTATAAGGAGTTGGTATAACTTTAAACAATTTGCATAGCTGGAAAATTACTCGAGCTATCATGCCGCCCGCTCTTAAAGTAGGTTTTCTTTGATTAATAAGAAGTTCGCAGAATACATACCTAATGGATTTTTGTGATAGCTTTTCTTTAAACGCGTGCTTAACATGCGTCTTGTATTTTAAATAAACCACAAAACATCAAACTTTAATAGTAGATTATGCACCGAGGGGATAAAGTAGTGTCTTATGTTACGGGCGCCATATTGAAACTCGAACGTAATAAAGGATTCGAGAATTAGTTTAGAGTTTAACTCATGAACGAAGCGAGGGAGTTAATACAAGAATCCTGAATGCAGCGAGCGATTCAAGATAGCCCAAAGCAAATACACCTTTATCCCTGAGAAGCATAGGTACTCTACTTTACACACCTACTGCGAGAAAATTGTGCTCAAGCTATGAAGAGAGGTGGCTGTTTACCGCGAGCGGCGTCCGTCGGCCTCACGTCCCTCGTCGGAAGCAATAATACTGTACTGAATTTCATTATAACCCGCCGGGTAGTAATGTGATTTGAATTTAGAACCTCATTTTGACCGTGCGACGTGCACCTAGCGACGGGCGCCGCTCGCGTGCTATGTTGACGTACTTTAGGTTAAATTTGCACACCATATACCTAACTTGACGTTTTCGTGCTGGTGGTGTGAAAATGGATCTAATCGAACTTCATTGTTATAAACATCTTAACCACGAAACTGAACATGTTAACAGGTAAACAGATTACCTTTTCAAAACAAGAGGCTTTCAGTAAAAGCAAAATAAATACCACGACATCAATCTCTGATTTCAGGAATTGATAACAACGTGGCCCGCGGCTTCACCTCATTATAGTTTACCAGGAAAATAAGCGTCGCAAACCGAAAAACTCTTAACAGTATCCTGGATTAATGATGTTTGGTGTGTTGTGTTTCCTACGTTTTATAATAATTCTGAAACTTTTCAGGAACTTACCTGTATTCTCAGTGTTCTCTCAACGAGCCGCACCTACTCAGCCATCATTTTGCGCCATCATACCCAATCATACCCAAGGCGCAATATGATAGCTGAGTCACTTATCATATTGCGCATTAGGTATGATTGCTCAATTACCCTCTCAGCTTCACTTTTACTAGGCAATACGTAAAACTTTATAAATCCGATATTTTTTAGTTTGAATATCCTTTGAGCGATGTATTAAAATGATTGTTGTTAATTAAATTAGACGTTTTCACGGGCAAGTACCTCGGAGGTCGGGCCATAGCACGCGATCTCTTTGGAACATAGAGGTCACAAATGTAGCGTGAATGTGATAAGTAATGTCACATTGAAAAATATAGAAAAGGGTGTTAATTAAATGTAGTAACATTATGTTCTGTTGCATAATTTCTTTCAGTTTTTTTATTCTGCGCTTGTCTATACAATGTGTAACGTAATAAACGCAATAACTTTTAAGGAGTCATTGTACTCATCATTATGAACAACTTTTACAGTGGGACCAACAGGTCCTTAACATTTAAATAACACCATCTGTATTATGTACCTATGATCCACAATAAAGATGATTTGATTTGAAAAAAAAAAAAAACCCGAAATCCCGAAAAAAAATCTGCTGTTCAGTACATTTTGTCGAGTTATGCGTACATAACTCGATTTATTTTCGCGATTTCAGTGTTGGTCCCATTGTGAAAGTTGTTCATAACGATGAGTACAATTACCCCTTAAGAGGCGTGTATTCTGTTACACGTTGTATAGTCTTCCTGACCGATTTCAATCGAGACTAGCCATCGGTGCGGGACTGACTTGCCAAAACTTTCTGAGCCCTTAGCAGTGACAATATTGTAATCAGTAGGTATTGTCACTGTCAGGGGCAATAAAGTGTGGCCTATTTCGTCAGTTATGGATAAGTATCGGCTGACTTATCTGGGAGATAATGTCATTGAAGTTTTATAGACTTAATTTTACAGGTAGGTAGGTACAGTCAACAAAGCTATTTGGTATGCAGGCAGATAACTTACAACTAATTTAAAGCAATGCTGTGAGCGTGCTGAGTAGACAATTATTGTACACCACACTTGTAAGTATGACATATGCTTAAAAAGTTGTAATGCACAAATTGGAAATAAATATTGGCAGTGCAGCGGAAAAAAAAATATTTTTGCCTGTATACCAAATAGCTTTGTTTACTCTACAGTAAACAAAGAAGAGTTTAAAGTTTTTAGTTACGAGCGGCTATCGTGTGTAAAAACTTATTTCAAAAGCAGTTAGGGTTATTTCATGGGTGGAAATTCCAGGGCGGTAAAATGTTCGCTATAACAATACACTGCTGTATTACGTGCCTGTAACAGGTAATTCACGTGTGTTATCAAAACGTTACGTCACACAGCGAGCTTGCATAATATCAATAATACTGTAAATCGTGACGTAATGTTGTTGACATCATTTGTTTTATTACAGTTCAAAGTGTAAGTAGGTCGAATTGAAAAGGGATTTCCAGACAATTTGGGAAGTTTGTTGTTTGCAGATTTTGAAATAATTTTCAAAAAGTCAGGGGGTGAAAGTAATTACTTACGAAATAGGTACCTACGAGTATGAAAAAAAATCAGGTACATATTTGGTGTGTTCATAACTCGAAAGAAATTAGGGGACTGCTGTTTTTGAAGTGAAAACTTCTTTAGCGGCGTTGTGCACTTTTTGGGATGGACAAAAAATGTTAAACTCGCGATAGGACACGTGACCTGATCGAATATTCGTAAGACTGAGGGAGAGTAGGAGAGGAAGTAATATCCCCTCTCTTTCTACCTCGTGGCGAAAATGTATGCCTCAATGCATGCATATGCAATTCGTGCGAAATTATTCCCTAACCATTCCAAAATATCAAAAATGCACAACGTTAATGTTCAAGTTTTCACTTCTGCCGGCACTCCCGGAGTGCAACCCGTTGTTTTTTTTTTCGTATCAATGTTGATCCCAGATTTCCATGTGAGTTCCTACCTACTTGCGATATGGTCTCACAATGGAGTTCATAACATTTGAAACAATAGTTTCTGTTAAATATGTGTTTAATTTAAAAAAGGTTTTAATTATTATAAAGTTATTAAGCATAGTAGGTATATTGTTAACTTCTTTTTAGCGTGTGTTTTGTGTATGTTTTTCCTTGTCTTTATTTTGTCATTATTATTTAAGTACGTACTTAACTGTAGTTTGGTGTGTTGTGTTTTCTATGTTTTGTTGTAATTAATTAAAAATAAACTACGCTAGAGAACTCATACATGACGTGTTTTTAATGTAAAGAAACATTTGTTTGTTATTTCCATTTTTTGTCACAAAGAAATCCAACCGATATTAACATCAAGTAGCAATTTGGACCACCAATAAACTATAATAAATTAATCTACATAATTTTATTGCGAGCACATAAACTTCTGCCACCATAAATACATATCAGCTATTGTCACATATTCCGATCATTTAATCAGTCATCGATAAGATGTTTGATTTTTAATATCCACCCTTTACCCTTATTCAAAACACCACCTTAAGTTCTAGAAACAAGGTTAAATTTCCAACAGCAAGATTACCGCTCACCCCCCATTCAAATTCGCACTCTACTTTGTGGAAATAAAGTTGAAATTTACTTATCAATGGGGTTAATAACAGGGGGTGAATAATTCTCGTAGTATAGTGATTACGCGCGGCGTCGCACGCGCCACCCCCCGTGGGATCGGCGCGCGCGCCCGTTCCCACGTCAGAGCGGGGAAAATTGACATTTTTCCCCGAGTCAATGTAAATATTGTCAAATGGACTTTTGGCGTGTTATTGGTGTACAAAGGAGGGACTTGTTTTATGGCTCAATTAAGGGATTGCAATAATGGTTAATTAGAAGTTTAATAACTTGCTTTTGCCACCGCAATGCCTGGGTCACAAGGTTAACTGTTGTTTGAAGACTTTCTTATAATACAATTGGGTTTGTTCAGCGTAACAGCAATACATAAACATTTCATCTATATTTTCTAAATTATACACGTTTCGACGATTTCATGGTTTTTGTAATAAATAATAAATTTCTCATAATTTTCCACGCTACCACAGAATAACAATTAAGTACACATTTTTACTACAAAGAGATTAAATGGAAAAAAAACCATTCTCACTTTATGAAATCTGAAAGGGAATAAAAAAATCCAGGACAAGGTCAGATAACGAGTCCTTCAATAAAACTTGACCCAAAAAGTATAATAAATCAATAAAGTAGATTGATACTAACTGTATCGACTTCGACTGAGTTATTCAATTAATTATGCTAATGTGTCTCTGATCTCTGTCTCGTGTCTCCAATTATTGACAAAGTGTCAGTAGGTTAATTTTCCCAGACATGTAGCGAGCTTTATCAATTGTAATGAAGAAATACGAGTAAATAACGATCTTACAAATTAAGTTGTAATCTCAATCTACTTAGGCAAGATGTTCTTGCTTGTCATCGAGTTCTGCCGGTCGATTCTGTAAACATGTCGAAGTGAAGGCTTGGGTGAAGTGATCACGAGGTGAGCTGTCAATCCATATAATCAAGATGTCACGTGATCACGAACTGGATAAGTGAATATGGATTGACGTCACTCGTGATCACTTCATCCAAGCTTTCACTTCGACATGTAAGTAAGTAAGTTAATTTTATTTGTTTAAACATGGTGTACATGATACATTGCATGCAAAATAATAAAGTGATAAGGAAAAGTTCTAACATGTTCAGCCGCACATCGTGGCGTACAAATTGGTAGGAAGAGATGGTGCATAAACCGTGATACTATTCAGAATCGACCGGCTAGAAAGCAACATGTATGGGTCTACTATCGAAACTATCGATCGATAATAATATTGGACTGTAGTACCTGGTAGTCAATAGTAGTACGCCCAGCGGGATCATTGACCATTTTTTTTTTAAGGATGGGAAACTGGTCAAAGGACTTCTTTCGCCCTGCCAATTATTTAGTGATCATTTTGTGCAAACTTAGTTTCTTTTCCTTGTCACTTTGTCCACATCGGCCCAGGTGAGCTGATTTGCTAAAAAACCTGGTGTAACACTTCATAAAATCTGAATATTATTAGTCCTCTTTCATTATCATCATAATTTTTGAAACAAAGAATGAAAAAGAGTTTATTTGCGACAAGCATGACGCATACAAAAGTTATGCAAGTTGGAAAGATATGTGTCACATTGACGCAAAACGGCCATCGCTCAGCATAATGCTGGGCCTCGTGTGCGAGACAGAGCCAAAGCGTTTTTAAGAAAAGCGCCTACTCCTGGACGTAGGGCGTAGCAAGCGCCGCCACATCGACCGGTCTCATACTTCCCCTTTCATCACATTTTACTGAGTAGGTAGTATTGCCAAAGTGTTTTGACTACTACAAAGGCTCCCGTTCGCTTGCATACGGCTAGCAAACACGTACAAACAAACCCAGGGGTGAAGCAGTGCGATGGGGTGATCCCGTTATAAGCGGCCCGCAGTATTTGCTCAATCCTGACGGTATGTGAATTTCATGGTGATTGTATGTAATGGTTTCATGTTGGACATGGCGTGCAGACAAACCTCTGTTTCGTGCAGGGTACAGGGTGTTTCAGAAGTTCGAGTTCATTTATTTTAGTTCAATCATAGATTTGATACCACCCACTGCATCAGACTGCAAGAAAAGTGTTTTTTTTTTACTTTTTAGTCGTTTTTCTGGTTGGAGTTATCTATACATATAATAAATCAGTAGGAACGGTTTTGTCTGTACATTTATAAAAAATACTAAAAATGGATTAAGGGCGATAAAAAAGGAACATACCACACAAAAAAAGATTTTTTGGATTTTTTTGTCGTTCTGTCTGTCTGTTAAAGGTAATCTCTGAAGATACTGCACAGATTTACTTGGGGTTTTGCATCCGTGTTCCTTCTAAAGCCCTTTACGTTCCAGGGCCGCGGTGATTCTTTTGAACAAATTCCGCAAACCACTTCCCAGTGTTTACACTATTATTTTGAGCTGCTGTGATGTGGGTGCATGACGCATCTATATACTACGTGTAACAGAATGAACGCAATACGTAAAAAGGCAGGCATTGCACTCATCGTTATGATTTTATTATACTATGGGACACACATCGAAATCAAAGTAAATATTTTCAGGCATCACGTTCATTCTGTAACATGTTTTATAATGTGACATTAGAGCTATTTTGCCCTAACTAATACTTTGGCAGTTCAACTTTATATTCGTGTTGTGCGTTTGATCTCATGTTTTGATTTACTATGTTCAGATTTTCCGCGTAAAATGACATTCGCTCATGTTGGCCAATGGTAATCTTCGTCATCATTTAAAAGGTAAAGTTACACAAAGAGAGGTCCATCTTTATGCCGTACCAGGGGACACGGCATTAACCGCAGGCAGAAGGTGGAACCCTGATATGGGGGTTCCTTCACTTAGTCATTTCAGTAGTACAAATCGTTCAATGGTTTGTTTTTTAGGGTTCCGTACCTCTGGCGGCAAAAAACGGAACCCTTATTGTCTGTCTGTCCGCCTATCAAGACCCTTTTTCTCAGGAATGCGTGGAAAAATCAAGCTGAAATTAATATCAAATACTGAAGTCTGCTATCCCTCGGAGCAGTGAAAAATTCAAACTTCTAAATCAACGCAATCTAAAGATAAAGCCGTTTATGCTTCGTTTATGGCGCATGTTTTGACGCTATGTTTTATGTATTATGTTTTAACATATAGGGTACTTTCCGTTGATCAAGAGGCATACATTTGGCAACAAGATAGATCTTACATTACAAGTACAGAAAAAAGTCTGAAAATTGGGAATTTGTTATTCATATTTAGGAGGCCACTAAAACGCGCAGAAATAGTAGAATTTACTGTTAATAAATTGTGACGGCACACACCACAATCAAGCAGATAGTTAGACTATTTTAGTAGAGAGCTTGGTTGTCCCGTTACTTCAAAATTCATTTATCCATTAGGTACCAACTATTTTGACCCCTCGCAACGACCAAGCGGCAACCGTCAGTCACTAACCAAAATATTGACAAATATTTTTGGGGAAGTAGGGAATATATTTCCTTGAACATGGCCATGGAAGAAAATGATAATCGTTATCCGGTAAAGTTTTATGATTTCTACTCAGATATTCAAGCCCCTAAAACTTTGCATTGTCAAGAGGCTGAAAGTCACAGATCTCCAACAACTTGTTATCCAAGCTGGAATACTAAGAAGTTGCCTTTATGATGTTTTATTTCATTCCCAAGATCCATCTCATTCCCAATAATTAACCGATTTCAAATCAAGAGATTCGGTATTTGACCTGTATGTTTCATACAAACATACGGGTCAAATATACGCAATCAATTATTGTTTAGTTTCAAAGGTGTTCAATTCCCAGTGAGCCTACGTCATGGCCAGACATCATCCATTGTGGGGGTACACTTCGCTTCAGGTTGCTTTTTCAATGGCCAATTTATGTTGCTCTATCACTTTTCGAGAAGGCTCCAGGTGATTCCGCCGCTAACATCGTGTACAGAAGCGTTATCATTAAATAGATTTTCATTTTTAATTTCGGCATTCTAAACGGAAGAGGTGATACAGTCAGTGTCTTGCATAACACTCTTCCACATTCCTAATTTTTAGAGGGGTCAGGTAATGCAGGATATTGACGGTTAGTTTATCTTATTTCAGTGACAGCTTTTCAGTTTCTAACATACACGCGAATGAAGTCGCGGGCAACAGCTAGTTGATAATAAGTCGTTTCATTAAGGTTCCGTACCTCAGTCGGAAAAAACGGCACCCTTATAGGATCACTTTGTTGTCCGTCTGTCTGTCTGTCAAGACCTTTTTTCCCAGGAACGCGTAAAGGAATCAAGCTGAAATTAACTCCAAGTATTCAGAACAGCTACTTCTTGGAGCAGTGAAAAAAGCAAACTTCTAAGTCAACGGCAATCTAAAGATAAGACCGTTTAAGCTCCGTTTATGGCGCATTATGTGACGTTTGCAAGGGAATCAAAACCTATAGGGTCCTTCCCGTTGTCCCACAGTCCTAAAATTTGCCAAGAAGATAGATCTTACAGTATAAGCACAGGAAAAATTCCGAAAATTAAGAATTTGTGCTTTTATAATATACAAAAAAAAAAAATGCGAATACAAACTTATATTTTTGGTTGAAGAAATGACCCTGACGTACATTGACGTACCCGTAGGTACTCGAAAAAAATCAAGACTCGATCGGAATTCGGAACCCTCGGTGCCGCGAGTCTAACTTGGACTTGTCCGGTTTTTATCCATTGCTTCTTTAGTGTATTACAGAAACAGAAAATCACCCTGAAATATGACCACGGGCAATAGGGTATACCTAATGTTAATAGTGGGAGGTAAATAAATAGAGTACGGGTAAACTGTTTACCTAAGTTTCGGGATCCAAATAGTAAGTAAGTCCTGCGGCGGAAATCCGGTAATCTATTTTCACATATTAAACCGTAAGCGTTTGCTCTCAGTCGAATTCACTGAAACTCGAAATTGCCTAATTTTTTCTGTAACATAAGTTTATATTACATGAGCCATCTAATTCAGGACCTACTAAGGTCATTTCTAGCCTCAATTAATAGCTTCCATGAGTTGTCATATAGTTTGTCGAGTAGGTATGTACCAACTGGACAGTCATGTGGAAAGAACAATGGCCACTCGCTAACATGCTTGGACTAGTAAAATCTAACAAAACGTAACTTGTTGAAACATATGTCGTTTAATTCGCCCATATGTAGGGTAAAACCAGGATATTTGCCCCAGGGGTATAGTTGCCTCGATTTAAATTACTCTAGCTTCGCGGATGAATCACATGTTATTTTAAGTATTTATCAATCGAGACTTTACGACAACTAAGTAGACCGTGTTGCATGTGTCTGTGCGATTGCATGGGAAGGCAAGGTGCGATCAAAGTTTTTGCGCGATAAAAATCTTCTTTCTCGGCGGGGCACCTATCCTAAACGAAATTTACATGGATTAGGCAACTAACCCCCATATAGGATAGATGTCACAAAATTTAGAGGTCGAAAAAAATCGCCAATATTCTGGACATATCAAAAATAATGTTCTTTACTTTCACAAATTTGAAGATAATAAACCAAAGTACCTACCCGTTTTATGAATAAAGTGACAACTACCTAAATATATAATAATTATATATTTTTATAAAAAGTGTGGCAACTATCCGGCTTTTACCCTATATCTAGTAACGATGAAATATGTTTTTAAGGTTATGTTTAAATATTATTAATCTGTAGCATTTATGTTTTCTACTCTATAATAAGATCTGGCTTATCTGGCTTGAACTCAACAAAGATATGTAATAATTACATTAACAATGCACTACATATTAGTGGCAGTATCATCTCTGTACCAATTTTTGTTTTTTCCTAGTCCAGAGTGTCCATTGTTCTTTGGTTTTCTTAATAATCCGCTGCTCTTGATTAATTTCATTCATTTCGTTCATTTTAATTTCGTTGCGAGATTCTGAACAGTGTTATCTCACAGCAATAAAAAACGTTTTTAATTGACAAAAGATACACCTATTGCACGAAGTAACTGTCACAGAAAACGTTACCCTTTCTCCCCTCTAGTAAAACGCGTGTCGCCACGTGACTGATAGGCCGGGTTGTCTCTATTGTGGCTCACCTCTATATCACTACGATCCTACGCCTACTCGAAACATGTCGTTGTCAATCGATCCTCGCTGATTGGTGATATTGACACGTTTTATATGAAACCATAACAAATTACTACGCATTTGAAAAGCTATTAGAGAGAAATAGTAACTCTGAAATATTGTGTGGAAGAGGTTTTCAGGGATTAAGGGTGCGTTTCCACCCGAGATGTGCTAGAAAAAGAGTGGCGCGAGGATGCGTAACGAAGCCGTGAAACGATGTGAGCGTTTTCACCAGACATGTGCGAGGTAGCTGAGTGGCGCGAGAATGCATAGCAACGCTGTGAAACGGTGCGCTAATGACCGATGCGAAGATGTGTAGCGGTTTCTTTTCAGGTTCTTGCTCGCATCCATCCCTAGCACACATCCTTCGTACATATTCCTCGCACACATCTCTCGCACCCATCCCTCTCTTGTTTTGTACGTACAAAAACATCGCGCCGCTAAGCCGTTTCCATCGGAGCTGCGAAGAGCGAGGCTAAGTAAATGAAGTGATTATATTGGTCCTTAACTAACACATCCCTCGCTACGCATCCTTGCACATCTCTGGTGGAAACGCACCATTACCGCGAAAATATCTTACAAATCAAAAGAAATCAGCTGTGACTGTCAGTGAAGTTTGACGTTGAACTAAATGTTCATAAATTAGCTAAAGTTTTCACGGATGGAAAACTACGCAGAAGCAAAGTTTTCGTCTTCCTCTTTAATAGACAGCAAAGTCAATTAGTAGTTTGAATAGGCAGAAAAGCTCTTAGCAAAGCGACTAAGTACTTTAACTGTTGAAGGATAGAAGTTTTTAGGGTTAAAAGAGGTTCTTTGTATTGAATCTTTATTGAGTCATCATTATTTTAGCCGAAAGACGTTCACTGCTGAACATACGCTCTATCTATTGAATCTATCTGAATATGTATTTATCTGTGTATATATTACATTTAAAGTAGTAAAGAAGTTGCGCCGATGACAGCCCCATTTTATGTCCAGGCATTACTGTCCATTCCAGGTTGCCTGGAAGAGATCGCGGAATGCGATAAGGCCGCCCATTGTACATGTGTTTTTAGTTTGTAGTTTTCGTTCTATGTTATTCTCGATTACAATTAAGTATATAATAAATAAACTAGCTCTTCCCAAGCGTCATCACATCGATCAGTCATATGCTTATTGCAATCAGCTGACTCCCATGGCTCGCAAATCTTTATTGCAATCCATAATGTACAGATAGCAAATATTAATGAGGATAAACTCTCATGTCATTTTGCAAAAGCAGGACATACTATCCTCATAAATGTACATCTTCCTCATCAAAAGTCAAACTTTTTTTACCTAATCTCTTTGAAATTCAAACTCGCGTTGGCTCGCATCGCTTGCTCAGAACAGTGTCTTTAATCTTTGGTCTAAAGCCTTTTGGTGTCACCCTTTGTCTCCGTAAAGCGTGTAAAGGTTTCCTGTAAGCCTCCCAAGGAAAAAAATGGCGTCTAGATACTTGCCTATGTATGTATGTACGAGTAAAATGGCTGTTGTTGTCGAAAACAAAAATAACGATGGAAAATATTCTTTGTTTGCGTTGCTGACGTCAAGGTAGTGTATTACATATATTCGATTATAATATGCCTCAATGATTATTTGAATGTTTCAGCTTTAGACTATGGTTTCTTAAATAATAAAGGTGTTTCAAATACAGTAAATGATTTAAAATTTATTCTCAAGTCTACAGATGAAAAAAAACAAGCCCTGATTCTTCTTTTATTTCCAACAAATTGTGAAAGAAACGAAGTAGATAAAACATTTAAATTCAATTGAAAGAAAATAGAACCGTTTTTATTAAGTATCTCAAAGATAGCAAAGAACAAAATAGAAATTGACAACTTTTAACTTATTGAAGAATTGTAAGTCTAATTGACATTAATTATAAATTATAGTTCAATCATAACAATTTGAACTTGAAAAATAATAGAGATTCTTTTAGGTTACATAGTTTCAAACTAAAAATGAATGTTTCAACATTTTGCCAAAACAATAACAGTCAAACAAACATGATATTTTTAATTTCACGGCTCGTCGGACAGACCGACAGTGTTGTCACATATTGGAACAGTCCGGATACAACACATTTATATAAACGATAAACGTCAAAGTTCAAGGAAAGGTTTGCGGATCATAAAGAAGATATAAGAACCCGCGGCTATGGGAAATAACTATTTTTGTTGATGATAAGGAAATATCTAAAGAAAGCTTTGTTTAAAAACAGGATTCCGTGACGATAAAACAACAAACAACACGCGGCACATACCACTGCAGACAGAATCATTATCTGCCTAGCCTTATTCCCAACTATATTGGGGTCGGCTTCCAGTCAAACCGGATTCAGCTGAATACCAGAATTTTACGTGGAGCAGCTGCCTACCAGACTGAATGAATACATTAATACCAGTCTTTAATTGTTCCACTGCAGGGAAGAGGCTTCTTCTCATATGGTAAAGATACGAGCATTAATCACTACACAAGCGCGAGGCGAGTTGGCATTTTCAGACACAAAATTAACTGTTCTTTATGATGTTCTCCTTCACTGATGTCAAAAATAAGAAAAAGGTAAGTTATATGTTATGGGTGGTCTAGGCTTTACGCTATGTATGGTATCAGAAAAGATTATTAACACACTTAGGTACTGGAAAACTGACTCCAACATTACCGTCTCCTTAACGACCTCGCCTCCGGTTCGGGCGTCAAAAATCAAAATTGGCACACAAGTTGCCATCAAAATATACAATTTCAAACTCAACCCCTCATCATATCAGCCAAAAGACGTCCACTGCTGGACATAGGCCTCCCCCAAGTGCCGCCACAACAACCGGTCCTGTGCGTCTCGCATCCATCGGCTACCCGCGACTCTCACCATATCATCGTTGTCAGCGAGCAATGTGCCCTGCCCACTGTCACTTCAGTTAGGCGATCCTTTGGGCTATGTCGGTTACCTTGGTTCTCTTGCCGGTATCATCATTCCTGATTCGATCACGCAAGGAAACTCTGAGCATTGCCCTCTCCATTGCCCTTTGGGTGACTTAAAGCCTTCTGATGAGGCCCATTGTCAGCGACCATGTTTCGTTTCCATAAGTCATCACTGCAACACGCACTGGTCATAGACTTTCGTCTGGAGACGAGAAGATATAACGCAACTTCCCGAACGTCGCCCAGCCCAATCGGATTCGACGGTTGACCTCTTTCTCGAACTCAACCCCTAGCGGATCAAATATAGAGTTGTGTTGGGTTTATTGCGAATAAAATCGTGGGCAACCGCTTGTATTACTTATAATCTATGATATTCTTAGTTGCTACTCATGCTGAGTATGTGATATTACCAATCAAGCGATGTTTGTAGGTAACTAGGCGGTCAGGTCATCTATCATAGCATCCATGATATCGTGACCTTTTCTCTTAATACATTAGCCTCACCGATCCCTTGTAGCTATATTATTATTGATGCAGCGGAAATGAGGGTAGGTATTCTACTTAAACGACTGAAGGTAGGCGACACATGTCATTTAAGGTTGTACGTGTTGCTGGGAGTTTGGTGGTGATTTTATTCTAGCGAATGCACTTGGAAGTGGTGACGGGGGGCGTTTTGGGGGATTGTCTAATGTAATGTTTGATTTTCATAAAGTGATGATTGTTGGCCTAATTTGAATAAATTAGGTATATGTTTTAATTTAAAGTTTTAGTATATTTTGTTTCTTAACTGGTTAAGTATATTTTCAGGGTTTTGTACTTTAAAATCTGGCCCTTTAAACATGATTGATGTGACTCTGTATAGTTCGGTTTATAATACTTTTATTTATATTAAAAGATAAATGACCGCGGCTGACATAATCAGTCATCGCCTGTAAAAAATACCACTATTATCCTTAACCGCCTGGTGTTTCAGGTAGAAGGTATACAGATTATGGTACTTGTGGATTTTCTTCAGAAAAAATTGATATCACTGTGATTAATATCGTTACCAAAATGTATTTACAAAATCGATTGAACTTTTCATCATAATCTAACTTGTAGCCTATTAATACCACTCTTGTGAAATTTGTTCGAAAAAGTCACCGCGGCCCTGGAGGGCAAAGGGCTTTAGAAGGAACACGTTCCTCATCAAAATCGCCATTTTTGTGCGAAAAGTAGTAATCCAGGTTCGTAGCCAGGTCAGTCAGTAAGAGTCTGACACCCAGAGTGGAAGAAGCCATTTGATGATTTCCCATCCTTAAAAAAAAGCCTAACTCCACTCGATGGTAATGGTAATAATATGGGATGGTAAAAATTTTTTTTTTCATTACGTAGATTAATGGAAAATAATTATTTTACCAGCCCACAACTCATCAATTTTAAAAGCTTCCATCACAGAAAAATATAAGTCTTTTCGGTACGTTATTATTTCTAAAAGAAATATCGATATGAGAAAGAAGACTGGATGTTTATTTAAGTATTGCTTTTACGTCAAACTCAGGGTTTCAAAAAGCAATATACAAACGTGTTATTAGGTACCAACAGAATTATTATTTTTGCGGAGGTTTTCAATTGAGATGTCGGTAAATTAAATTGGATTAAATTAAATAAATAAGTTCTTCAGAGAATTACAATTTCAGTTATCCTTTTGACTTAATAGAGTCCTAGAAATCTAGGAAATTCAATTTCATTCCCTGTCAAAGGAACAAAATATGACGGCAGTAGGGAATCCAATTTGGATTCCCGGTAACGCTGCAACCATGAGTAATTGGTATGGAAATAGTTGGTCCGAATCCTATTGCGTTTCGCTTATCGGGTACTGTGTGGTTTATTTTTTTTTAATCCTTATTATTTTTAATTATAAACAGTTATGATTAACAGTTGTATTACCTTCGTGACATTTATTTCGATGTTGAAAATGATCTGTACACTATGTAAACCAGTGTGTCCCAACCTTTATTTGACCCGGGACCACTTTGATTTCTTTGTTGCTAGCAAGCACCTAAACTAAAAATAAACTTATATCATATGTATATTGCTATATAAGCTTTGAAATTAAGATTAAAAAGTGTTGTCATAGAAGACACATTTCTGAAGAAACTTAGAATCAGTTTGTATCAATGACATTTTTGAGGTGAAAAGAGTGAAATTTTAAACCTTTCGCGGACCTTATTTGGCCCTTGCGGACCACCAGTGGTCCGCGTACCACAGGTTGGGAACCACTGATCTAAACTATAATACAATAAAGCTGAAGAGTTTGTTTCATAGGTTTGTTTGTTTGATTGAACGCGCTAATCTAAACTACCAGTCGGATTTGGAAAAATCTTTTTGTAAATGAAAGCCACATTCATAAGGAAGGTTATAAACAGGCTCACTGGAACGGGAAAAAAACGTGATATGCGCGTACGAAGTCGCGAGCAAAAACAAGTTAGAAATAAGTGGTCCTGTTGAATTTAACATTTCTATGGCGTGAGGAATATTTTTCCCTGTTTCCCTGTTAGTGACTTTATTATGTCTTCTATTGTTTTCAAATAACTACATATTATAAAACACAGTCCCTCGCCGCGTTTGTCTGTCTGTCTGTTCGCGATAAACTCAAAAACTACCGAACGGATTGTCATGCGGTTTTCTCCAATGGATGGGGTTATTCATGAGGAAGGTTTAGGTGTATAATTTGTCCCAAAATTCGCGAAGTCGCGGTCAAAAGCTAGTATAAGACAAACAAAATCTTAGAAACCGCTTCTTCAAGCGCTTGGGTTGGGAAAAGCAAATTAAAGAAATTGTGATAAAACACTAGAGATATACCTATTAGTCTTAAGTACCTCTCGTTTCAAATCTGTGGCTAGTTATTATGGCTAGGAATAAGCCTTAGTTTTTCTGTCTATCCAGACCTATATTATAGGTAGATCTGGCACGTTCAGGTCAATATGATTGACGACTTGTTTTGATATGGTGAGCCAGATGTTTTGTATAATAGATATTGTTTTTAGGCCATCGGGAAATGAAAGGAAAAGTTTTCGACGAAGATAATAAAAGCTAAAAGCACTTAATATGACAGCACTTAGATGCTTCCTTGTTGTAGGACAATGGTGGATTATGTTTTGACGCTCGCAAAGGAATCGTATAGGGTACTTCCTGTTGACCCAGAGTCATGAAATTTGGCAAGAAGATAGATCTTACCGTACAAGTACAATAAAAAGTCTGAAAATTGGGAATTTTTAGTTTTATCATATATAAATATTTTTTTGCGATTGCAAACTTATATTTCCGGTTGAAGAATTGACCGAGACGTACATTGATGTATGGGAGAACATTTTTTCTACAATAAAGTTAAGTTTGTCCTGCAATATTACCTGCTTTATTTTTGTCAGAGTAATGAGAGTGCTTTCGTAGCTTTCTGTAAACTTGGAAAAAATCAAGTCTCGATCGAAATCCTCGGTGCGCGAGTCTGACTTACACTTGTCCGGTTTTTTGTACTTATCCTTCATAATCATAATCATAACCATTTTTATTTCTGTAACATAGGTAGTACAGTAAGTACAATACGGTTCTTAAATTAAAGTTCATAGGTCGCTATGTAATGCCAAGAAGCGTACAAATATGTTTGAATAATGATAATAAATAAAAACAAAAGTTATAAATGTCACAATATGGAGTAATTTCTACAGTCAATGAGTAAATAAAATAAAAAAAAATAATCGTAATGATTGTATTAGAATTCATCCTTCGCGTGTTCTTAACAAGTTCTTGTGGCTTAGAGATTTGATGTTGGATTGACGACGAGCCACATGTGGGTTCGAAATCACAGTCCACCTATCATCAGTGCCTTTTTTAATTTGTTTTCATTTCTACAATATTGCTTACATTATTAAAGAACGACCAATATGATTTACGCCTAATAACTTATCTTGCAAACAGGTGGGTAAAATAAAAAAACTTTATGTTCACAGAATTTATATTTACGAAGAATGATTGGATACGAAGTAAAACATACATTTGCTTCGTGAGGTAGATAGTAAATTAATCTAAGTGACAAAAGTTACACTACGCCTAGCAGTGAGTGCGCACACACATTTGTAAATCGTTTCACGTAACTCGTTAGTATTTTTAAGCAATTTGGTGTATAAAAGCATCATGTCGCAACTTATTGACTATACTAAACATAAAATCATATTTTTACAGCAGAATGTTGGAATTAGAGAGATTGGTCGTCGACTTAATATATAATAGCAGTAAGTGTCTTTTATACCTATTTTATTTTATTGATTGTGATTAATGAACGCGTAGTTGGCTATTTTACCATTACATTCACTCCTTACACGGTTCCAAAAATGTTTTTTTTTTGTTTTAGAGAAATACGGTCAGACTATGGCTAAGACGTTATGGAGACAATGGAAATATTCAACGGATTCGTCCAGGAGCAAAAGCCATCAAGTATAGTCCCGAATTCGAACGCCACGAGGCCATTGTTTCAAGCCATGTTGACAATCCTTTTTTGCTCATTCGTGTAACCGCATTAAACCACAATATTTCAGTGGAAATAGTGAGAAGGCATTTACACGCTGCTGGGATAAGGAATTATAAACCGGCACAGAAAATTGCATTGACACCTGCTCATCGCGAAGAAAGGGTCCGTTTTGCCCAGGAATATTTAAATTTTAATTGGGACGAAAATGTTGTGATCTTCATTGATGAAAAATCATTTAAATCGGATAAAGATGGACGTAAATTTTATGGCGAAGGAAAGGAGAACGCTACAATGAGAAGTGCTTGCTACCTTGTAGAACCAACGGTAGAATAACCCTGGGCAACTGGGGCTGGATGTCGTCTATGGGACCTGGTGAATTGGTGGAAGTAGGTGGTAGGTTTAATAGTAGTTAATATTTGGAGATTCTGCGTGATGCCATGCTGCCGACTGTGCGAATTGCCTATCCAACATCACATATTTATTTTATGCATGATAACTGCTCCATCCACCGTGCAGGCATTGTGCAGGATTGGTTAGCTGCTCAAGAAGGTGTAACAGTTATTAATTGGCCATTTAAAAGTCCTGATTTGAACCCTATAGAAAATCTATGGGGTCAAATGGTTTTAAATTGGGATACAACGGAAGTGCGAAACAAACACAACTTGGTTGAGATAGTGACATCGACTTGGGAGCACATGAGAGGTAAAGATTTGTGTTGGAATATGGTGCGCGGTATGCGTAGCCGCTTACAGCAAGTTATAGCAGGGGACGGTGCGCCACTCCGCTACTAATTAATCTAGGGTATTTTTAAACACACCATGTAAGTAAATGCTCAATGAATTTATTGTTAAACCATTAAAATGTTGCAGATTATGTGGTGATGTTGTCGTTATGAATAGATTTTTCTATTTAAATAACATGTTTATTCACTACATATGGGCAGCTATATATCTGTAAAGCATTTCACACATGAATTCATATTCTCGATAACAAACTTTAAGCATAAGCATGCCTTTTTTAAGTTTATAAATTGTTACATTTGATTATGGCATACTAGTATAAAATTTATATTAATTTGGAAATATATGAGCATTTACTTACTTTATGTTACTTAAGTGTTTTAATGAAATAATAAAAATTTTCAACTTGCAATTGTTTAGTTTTATTTCTATGCAAACTGCCCGTTTAAAAAGACAATACCCTACGTCGTCCATTAAAGAAATGTAAAAAAAGTGTAGTAAAATAATTTAAAAAAAAAGCTGAGCAAGAAGTTGATGTTAGGTCATACTTGGTTTCGAACATAGGCAACGGTGAACACCGATCTACCTTAGTAACCACAAGACCAACTCAACTCATGACAGCCGTATTGAAATTTGATTTTAGATGTAATGCTAGACGCAATATTCTAAAGAATTTGAACCATATAGTAACTAGCATAAAGTTTATTCTTGCACAGCAATAAACTACTCCTCGTGCAAATAGATTACTTTTTTAAAAAAAAATACTCACTCCATTGAGACATGATGATAAAAACTGCCTATAAAATAGAAAATAAAAAAATTTAAGAGACGTTGTTTTTGCAATTTAGTAAGGGAAGGTAAAATATGCTTGCGCGTAGTCACTGCATACCCTTAGTAGCATTTGGATACCAGTTTTATAATGAATACGAATAATTATTTTTCAACTACCCACTTATTACAAGTTATGCAAAAATATTACCATTTTAGTAAGTTTATATTTGAAGATTATCCGTGTATAGTTCTTTACAATAAAACAAGAAATGGTTTTGGAATAAATTCTAAAATTGAAAGCAAAACAATATCTTCGTCGCAGGATTTGATCTCGCAATTTGTTTTTCTCAGTCATATAAGCAGACCACGGGACCAGAATTATTTGAAAGCAGTCATTAAAATTAGCTATTACACTAATTTATATTATAACAAGTAGTTATAACATATAACCTAAAGCTATCGTTATAAGGATCAAATTTGCGTGTCTGTATTATTATTGTATTTGTTCAATTCACGAGCACTTGCCTGATAAGCTCATATAAATTGAATAAACCTTAATGTTGCAGGTAGAGGGTCCAAATTCGTTTGTTTTAGGGTGGGTCAGATAATGTTGACAACCGACTGTACGCGCTTACTTGTCGGGTATAAGTGACAATGGCGTTCAAAAGGTTTTAAGTCAACGATTCGGATTAAGACACTTTTATTTTCACCGTAGGTATTGAAATTATTTCCTTGCACATATAGAATGTAAAAGAAATACCGCAAAACCTGAAAGATTCATCACTATGAACAACTTTTTCATTTTATTTAATACCAACTTGCCGCGCTTGACTCGGTGGAACGCAGAGCTGAGAGGCTCATTGGCGACGTAAAACTGGTGGATGCCAAGCTTCACAGCTTTACAGCTTGACTCATCGCCGCAAGGTTGGCTGCTTGTTGGTCTTCTATAGATTGTACTTCGGGGAGAGTGTCCAGAAACTCCACGACATCATCCCACCGGCCCCCCTTCTACCATCGGACATCTTGACAAACTGCAAGTTACTACCCCTACCTTGTTGCTATTCCACCAATTCGCACAAAAAGTTTCCAAACGTAACGCACAGCAAAGGAGTGGAACTCTCTGCCCGCATCTGTGTTTCCGAACGCATACAACCCTAATCTCTTCAAAATTAGAGTGAACAGGCTTCTTCTGGGTAAGCTCGCTGCATCGTTGACTTTGTCTCTGTCATCTATGACCTAGACTAGAGTCTAGAGCAATCCCATATTAAATAAAAAACTCAATCAACCGCTTCTCAGCTTTTAAGTAGGTTCTTTTACACCTTGTATAGTATTTTTCTGTCTCTTTCTAAACACCTTAAAAAAAACAGAAACTTCCCATTTAAATAGATTACAAATTTTCCAAACCAAAGATATCCAAGCAAAAAAAAAACAGATTAAAGTGATTTTATTTTTACCTAACATAATATATTGCCAACGTTCTTAGTGTATTTTCGTTAACTGTTTTTTTCCTGTAAGTATCGAATGCGTTTTTCTTATATATTTTTTTACGATTTTCCTCATTTTGGTGGACTGAACGATTTCTAAACGTTTGTCTATCTATTTTAATGGGAACTTATGAAGCAGTCAGTGACGTTATTTTACGAAACCTGATTCTGCCACGTGTTTTCCTCCATACTTAAATAAATCCAAATCAACGTGTTTTCCTCCAAGAATGAAAAGAATGACGTTGATTAAGATTTCTTTACGCTTCCCACATTTTACTGCACGTTGTATTGTACACAACTGACGGATGAAACTACGTAAGGAGCTTGCTTCTGCACGGGGAAGAATGGCTGATATAAAAAACCGCCGTTTTGTGTACTGGCTGTTTAAAGCACATTTTGGTAGAAATTTCTATTGTCCTTAGAGAGAGTATTTTTTGTAATGGCAATTGGTTGTTCCTGTCCTATGTCCTCTCGTGGCGTATCCTGCAGGAACCATCCATTTCCCTGTATCAAAACGAGCATACTCGGAATAGTGATTTAATTTACATTAATCTTTACCTAATGCTAAATTTTATTCCAATGTTTTGAATTTACTTTTAATGTTTGTCATTTTTGTTACATTTTAATCTATTGACATGTTTGGAATTCAGTTTTAATTTTAATATTTTATCTATTGACATTGTTATTAATACATTTTTTCTTAATGTGTTTAATTAGATTCTTCATTATCAATATTAATGTTTAAAATTAGATAAAAGTAATATTTCAAGGCTGCACTATTGTTCTGGTGAGCGCTATGTACGCCTTAATTGTCATGTGCATTAGTTATTTTGTTGTTGAGCTTGTTTTAAATTGTGCTATGTATGTGATGTGGCTGTACTTAATTTAAATAAATAGTGTAGCGCTCTATCAGTGGAAGAATTTTCGAGATCAGATCAGTTCGTACTTCCTGAAGTTACTTTTTATAGCTAATATAGCAACAAACAGTTTTGCCACTTTATAGTACTACATAGTTTAGAGTCTATATTAGATGAAAAATGGTCTACATTTATTGATTTCAAGATTTCAAATGCAGCCAAAATCTATAGATTGAATTTAGAGCAGGTTTGGTGGGCCTTCAGACACATACTTGTATCGGTATTTGGTTTGGTTTGTTTTGGTTTTTCTACAGCAAAAAACCCAATTTTTCAACCATCAGTTTTAATAACAATTGAGATTGTTCTTACATTTGTAATATTTCATTTCATTCAACACTTTATTTTAATGACCATTAGTGTATGTTATACGTTGCAACATTATTCTGAAACTTTCTGCGCTTGCTAACGAACTGACCTTTGACCTTAAACTCGACCTCGGGCTAAAGGCATTTATTAAAATGCAACTGACTCTGGCTAAATGTAACTACGAGTAATACTGTGTACGCATGGGATTATATTATATTCATTTTAATGGGACTATTGCAGAGTATTTTAATTTTATTTTAATTATTTGTTGTGTTTTTTTTTTACTTCGGACGCTTGATCGTGCAAGTATTTCTACATAATTAAGTTCTCACATAAATGTATGTCTGTATAATTTTCACACGAATGATGTAACCATATCATTGTAAAAAAACATTGATTTAAAAGAGTATCCGTGGAGTTTCTTGCACGTTCTTCTCCATAGAGATCTACGCTTTGGAACGTGTAAATAGCTTCATCTCTGTGGACAGACCGACCTTGACTATTCAAAAGTGCCTGTAATGGCTTAATTGAAATAAATGCTTTGAGTTTGAGTTTGCATAAGGTCTAGAGTTTAATTACCGGATCGGGCAGTGTTTACGTTCCGGTACTTTGCAGTAGTAGTTGTCTCAATTTGTGCCCCTTTTGATGGCAATAATATCGCTCTATTTTACATGGGACTAAACACATCAGATAAAATGCAGGTGCATTATTTATTGGAACTCTATCTTAATTAACCCTCCAGTGACTGCGTGGCATTGTATTTTACAAAAAGTAAGTTATTGTTTCAGGTACCAAAATGACGAACCTCCTTACAATACGCTCCGCTTTCTATATTTGAAGATTCAACAGCTAAACGAGAGTCTTAACAGGCAATGGTCAAGGCAATTTGACTATTTATCAAAACGGCTATCGGTACTATGATCGCTGACATCCACAAATATATCGAAAACTTAACATGGCAAATTTAGATACCTATCTACTTGAACTATTAATAGTGTCTGATGGCATGAGATCCTGGATTTGATTCCCGAGTCAAGCGAAGAGTTGTTGGGTATTCCTATGTGGAATGCGTCATCTCACCTATGCGCAGAAAACGTTCTGAGAAGACTTTCATTGTGCGCACAGCTACGGAGTGGAATTCCCAGCCGGAATCTGTGTTTCTTAATAGCTACAGCCCAGGGGTCTTTTAGTCGAGAGTGAATAGGTTACTTCTAGGTAAGCGTGCTCCATCTTCGACCACATGACCGCTTCCCTTCTGGTGAGATTGTGGCCAAATCCTGAGCCATTCAAGAAATGGACGTTATTTTTTATAATAATAATAATATTTTTTTTACATGTGTGTATGTGTTTTTTTTAAGAAATATTTAAAAATGTAATTAGTATGTAAGTGAAACGAATAAAGAGAATAATAATACTAATATTTATTAATAAGGACCAGTTTTGGTACACAATAGGTGTTAGTAGCACTTAATACTATGTTAGTTAATTTTATATATATGATTATTTTGAACTCATAATGATTCTCAATATTTTTCTTTACTTACGTAAAGTCATCTGTTTGCATCTAAACCTCCTATTAGCCCTCTTATCTCCTCTGCAGAGCTGCAGTCCTGTATCTGAGTGACCCGGTTAACGTGTCCCCGCGGCTGACGTCTTGCCCACAACCTTATGGAAAAATATCGCCCAAATACAACGCTAGATGAGCCTGATAACGACTGATAAGGGAATGGGCTTACTTGAGATAGTGTCGTTGATTGTGAACAGTAAATATTTTGTATTTGTGGCCTTGGGTGACCCTGATTTTTAAGAATGAGTGATGAAGATATTGTTTGTTTGTTAATCTGAATACGCATGTTTTGTAATTGAGTATTTAGTAGACAAATAACTTATAGAGAGTTAAAAGCAGAGTAAAAAAATATCTTTTGAAAGAGATTGTATGTCTTTTTTCTTTGATCAATTTAATTAGTGTATCCTGGAATGCACCAGCCAGTCAGCCAGGATCCCAAGCTAGGCATGCTACGAAACTGGATTACTTGCAACAACTACTTTTCACATAATTATGAGTGATTTTTGGGATAAGGATGAGTGTTTTTTAAGGAAAAGTTTATCAACGTTTTTTCTATCCGCCTGAGTCGATTCCATATTAATTAAGGGCAAAAAGACCTGTGTTTTTATTTGACTTTTTATTTTTTATTGATACCCTTGCGCTTGACAACGACCTCATCCGATAGAAAGCGGTGGTCGACGATGGTACAAGCGTGCTGCTTGCCTAGAAGTAACCTATTCACTCTTGACTTCAAGACTCCCAGGTTGCATCTGTCAGGACACAGACTCCGGCAGGGAATTCCATTCCTTAGCTGTATGCACTGCTATTTCTTAACACCCATATCTCCTTGGCCCCTTCCACGTTATCTTAATCCGTGTAGTGAACCACGGGGCCGGCAGCGTGCTCCGTAGTCTTGTCTCAGGACTTACGTTTCATGTAAGAGCCGTCACGTGCGCTGGACGCCGGCCGTCCGGTCCGGTTACGGTTTCGGTTGAGTTTTTGACATCTCAGACAGTCATTGACTTTTATTGCTGTCGGGTTGCGTGCTTTGATTGAAGTTTGAGTTTGTAAAGGGACACTTACAAGTAAGTTGAAAGTGACTTTGCTGTATATTGAAATGTTTTATCTATTCTAATAGTTCATGAACTATTATAATCTGTACCATTCTATACTTACCTATTTACATAGTCTAAAACAAAGTCGCTTTCGCCGTCTGTACGCTTATGTCTTTTAAACTACCTATGCGTTTTTATCATTGGGCAGTGTGATTCAAGAGAAAGGTTTAAATGTATAATTCGTCCCGAAATTCTTATGAAAATGGGAAACATACGATATGCGCGTATGAAGTCACGGCAAAAGCTAGTATGCAGTATAATCTTACTTACTTTAATAAATTGCTGCTGCTGTTGGGGGGAGTTTGTTGCACCACTTCTTCTTGCCAGCTAAAACTGTAGGAAGGGGTGACGGGCGGGCGTTTTGCGGGACTTTCTTTATGTAGAACTTTGACGTTCAAAAAGTGCTGGCACTTAGCCTAATTTGAATAAATGACTTTTGATTTGATTTTGAAATGCGAAAGTTTGGATGTTTGTTACTCAATGACGCCGGAACGGCTGAACGGATGTGGAAGGACTTTGGCACAGAGATAGATTATAGTCTAGCTAGAATAACACATTGGATACTTTTTATCGCGGGAATATGTTCCCTTGGGATAACATCCAACATACACGCGAACGGAGCCGCGGGCGGCACCTAGTAATAAATAGGTTTGTTTTTGGTATGCAGGAGAATATCTCGAAATATTGATCCATTTATGAAAACTATGTCACAGATAGAATGCTAAGCTATCCTTGATTGACTAAGCCTTCTTTAATTCTCAGAAAAATGACAGGTCCAGGAAAGGACCACGGGAGCCAAACTGTGCAACCAACAGCAATATTTTAACCCGGCTGCCCCAGAAGAAGGGTAATGTTTTTTTTTAAAATAACAACAATATTATCATTCTAGCTGTCGTCAGGCAGGTTTAACGAGCTAAGTAGATTTCTTTTAGATACCTAACATTTACACATACTTACTACACTTTTTTTTTTGTCTCTAAGGGCCACTCGCAGTTTAGCACACTAAGGCTGGTTACTGCTTAACCGGACTATCCTGTGGTGGCCCCCAGCCAGGGCTTACAAACTAAGACTTACTACACTGCATACACAGTAACTAAAAATACTTCCAAACAGTACCCAATTACCATTTTCCTGGAACACAAAGCTTTATTCTAGAAATAACTTATTAATTGCTGAATGCTGACCTTCTAGCTATCAGCGATTGGTCAAGCAGATTTGGGGTTACTGTCAATGTCGGTAAATGTCAGGCTATCCTCATTGGTAGTTCATATTTTCTGCGTAACTTGGACACCAGCCAACTGCTGCCGCTTACTTTCAACAATACCGTAATCACTCTCTCGCCACACGTTAAAGACTTAGGTCTATACATTGATGACCGGTTAAGTTGGAATAAGCAGATTGCTCAGGTTAGCCAGAGAGTAACATTCACACTGCGATCTCTCTATAGATTCAAGCATTTTCTTCCTTCAAGCACTAAAATCACTTTGGTCCAGTCATTTGTGCTTCCTATAATTGAGTATGCTGATGTTTGCTACTCTGATCTATCCCAAGAACTTCTCAACAAACTGGATCGACTTCTTAACAACTGTATTTGTTTCATTTTTGGCCTTCGTAAATATGATCACATTTCTTCCTTCCGTTCTCAGCTTAAGTTGCCTATCCGTCAACGGAGATCCCTCAGATCCCTCTGCATGCTTATCACTATTTTGAACGATCCTTGTGCTCCTGATTATTTAAAACAATATTTTAAAGTGTTGGGCAGTTCTCACAGTCTCAACCTTCGAGCATCTAAAAACTTACTTCTTCATATCCCTTCTCACCGCACCGNAATCTGGCGTAAGGCCTTCATAATCCCCCTTCCTAAAATATCCAACCCTAGTTTATTAAATCACTACAGACCAATCTCCATTCTCCCTTTCCTATCTAAGATCCTGGAAGCAGTTGCTCTTAAACAAATATCTTCCTTTGTGTTTGGGAATAATCTGTTATCCCCATTCCAATCAGGTTTTCGGCCGGGCCACAGCACAGCCACAGCTTTGCTGAAGGTTACAGAAGACGTTAGGAATGGCCTGGAGAGGTCGAGATTAACGGTGTTAGTTTTAATAGATTTCTCCAATGCTTTCAATACCGTTGATCACGACATCCTCCTGGCTATTCTGTCTCAAATTGGGGTTTCTTCGTTGGCACGGGATTGGTTTTCATCATATCTTCGTGGTCGCCAGCAAGCGGTTCGTGCTGATCAGAAATTTTCTGACTGGTGCGCCCTGGAAACTGGCGTTCCACAAGGCGGTATACTCTCTCCACTCTTATTTTCTCTATTTATAAACTCTATTACCACCATTCTAAAATGCTCTTACCATCTGTACGCTGATGACTTACAGCTCTACGCGCAAACTGACATTGACAACATGGACAACTGCATCGCATTGCTGAATGCTGACCTTCTAGCTATCAGCGATTGGTCAAGCAGATTTGGGGTTACTGTCAATGTCGGTAAATGTCAGGCTATCCTCATTGGTAGTTCATATTTTCTGCGTAACTTGGACACCAGCCAACTGCTGCCGCTTACTTTCAACAATACCGTAATCACTCTCTCGCCACACGTTAAAGACTTAGGTCTATACATTGATGACCGGTTAAGTTGGAATAAGCAGATTGCTCAGGTTAGCCAGAGAGTAACATTCACACTGCGATCTCTCTATAGATTCAAGCATTTTCTTCCTTCAAGCACTAAAATCACTTTGGTCCAGTCACTTGTGCTTCCTATAATTGATTATGCTGATGTTTGCTACTCTGATCTATCCCAAGAACTTCTCAACAAACTGGATCGACTTCTTAACAACTGTATTCGTTTCATTTTTGGCCTTCGTAAATATGATCACATTTCTTCCTTCCGTTCTCAGCTTAAATGGTTGCCTATCCGTCAGAGAAGATCCCTCAGATCCCTCTGCATGCTCTTCACTATCATGAACGATCCTTGTGCTCCTGATTATTTAAAACAATATTTTAAAGTGTTGGGCAGTTCTCACAGTCTCAACCTTCGAGCATCTAAAAACTTACTTCTTCATATCCCTTCTCACCGCACCGGGTTTTTGTCTAATTCCTACGCTATTTCTACAATTAAACTCTGGAATATGCTTCCCCTTGACATCAAGAAGGCGGAGTCAAAATTTTCCTTTAAGCGTAAAATCCGTAAACACTACTTAAAAGCTTGTCATTCTTAGTCGTTCTTCGTCATGATTACTATGAATTCTCTTAATCGGTATGATTATTATATATCATATTTATTAGTTTATTATTTTAGCATATTTATGTATTTTATTAGTATTATATATATTATCTGTATATTCTTTCCGAAATGTTAAAATTCAATTTTGTATCTTAATTTTATTTATTGTTCACCTACAACAGTATAGTCTTTATAACCCAAAGGTTGACTGGTAGAGAATGCCTTGATGCATTAAGTCCGCCCATGTACCACTATTGTACATAAAGTTTAAATAAATAAATAATTTATTATACTTAATGACTGTGGAATAACTTGGTTTAAGGTGAATGCTAGAGTTCAAGTTTCCTACTGCATTTAAATATGAACTCTTGACCTTGTATTTCCTTTCTTTTCATTGCCTTTTAACAATGTTATAACTCTAAAGCTTTTCCCGCGGCGATGCTTGCGATAATGTACAGTTTCGCAAAAAAGAAACCTAGGTATAACCGTCTCCAGGGTCTCATTAATTCTGTGTAATTCGTTCTAATTCGTCAAAATCAGTTCCAGCGATTTAGGCCTGAAAGCGTAACAAACAAACAAACTCACCTTCGCATTTAAAATACTATAGTTAGGATTTAAATGTACTGTTTCAGCTTTAGGCTTCGCGATCAAAGAACCATGTCACAATGTAGCGGATTCTAATAAATAATAAAATAAATAAAATCTTTTAATTCAGACAGAGTCCATTAATTAGATAGTGTACAAAAACTTAGAAACCTGGGAAAAAAAAACTACAATTAACATAATACCTGTATTCCTCGATCGGTAAGGCAGAGGTATACAATATTCACATTTCGCCAGTCCCATCAATAGTAGGTGGATTAATTCTACCTCCTACTTCGGGACTAACTACATTTATTCAGCACCATTTGCGTTTTGCTGAACGTTTCCGACCACACTTATACAGTTCTGCTTATATCAGGCGTAGGTACAGCATCGTAAGATTATGAAAAGCCGTCATAGCGTGTTATCTCCGCTGAAGCGCTTCCATCTCATCGCCATTCACTCATAAGTACCAAAAAACATATCTATCTCATATAAAATCAGTAAATCATTTGTCAAAATTACGTCATACTGATTACGTTATGAAATATATCGTAGCAGTGACGTAGCTCGTAGCACTGCTACGCCGTAGCTCGGTGGTGCTACGAGGTGCAATGAATTGAGTTGTATTAATTTTTGTTACGAAAATTATTGTTCATTGGTTTATTTGTTTACGCCAAATGAATTCAGGTCGGTTGAGAAACTTTTCATAAGAGATTGATTTCATTCGAAAGAAAACTGTGTTTATAATGATCGCTTTCTGGAGTAGGTCAGGACAATTTTCAGTCAATACCAACAAAACTATTGAAGTATGATTAGCCCAATAAAATGGACTGTTGTGACCCATTTCTTTTAATCGGAGAGATTCGTGGCCCTAATGATTGTTCTGAAGTAATTTTGTCTTCTAATATTTTTTTCCAGTACGAAGAAGGGACTCACCAGAAAATGGGCAGTAGCATTCTCTGTACATTGCAACAACTACACTGCGATCGCCAACCCACCTGCCAAGCGTGGTGATTACGGCTAATCCCCCATCTGAGAACCACAAAAAAGGCCCCTAGTGCCCGGCAGCCCGTCTAACCTTGACTCCGGTAGCGGTCAAGGTTCTGACCTGATGAAGTTTGCGGGTAGCCGATGGACGCGAGACGCACAGGACCGGTTGTTTTGGCGACACTTGGGGGAGGCCTATGTCCAGGAGTGGACGTCTTTCGGCTTATATGATGATGATGACGAAGAAAAAAACGGTACCTTAAAAAACTAAAAAACCCGACTGCGTGTCTGTTTAATTTGGAAGTCGTCATACCCGATTGCACTTAACTAAGAATCGCCAAGATTCTTAAGTTAAGTGCAGTCGGGACCCATTCTAGAAAGTCAGCCGTCTAGTCGGTAGATTAGACTAAACTGCAATATAATATACATAGGTATGTGCTCTCAATTCACTAAGCCTCCATTTCTAGAATGGGTCCCGACTACCGAATACTATGTTTTGTGGTGGACGAAAAGAGTTTTCTGTGTATCCATCTACTGCATTACTCAGTAACTGAGTTGTGGAGTTTAGATGGGCAGGCTTTCCATGTTAACATGAGTATTCAGCTGCACCCGTTTATTTGAATATTGACCACGTTGGAAAAAGGGAATGCAGATGAATGTGAAGGTTGCCAATCAATTTAATCTATTTCAATATCCAGACTAGACTTTTTTGCGATTTACAACAAACCTTAATGTATCGCTACAATTGCGCATACTTTTAATTAAACAAAAGAAGAAACATCCTCCCGCAGATGCGTCCCACACTCGAACAATCTCGACATAATTAAACAGTTTTTAATTTGGACTTTGTTCAGCACCTAATAAAGGTTTGGTACAAAATTAAGCGAGGCGTGTCTTTAATATTATCTGGCTCGTGGGCACTCACCCAAATGATTTAGAGTCCAACCTCTGTCTGACCCAAATTCGCGAACAGCCTATCAATAGAGGCATAGAATAATAAAAAAAGAAGAATTTTATTTATAGTTATTGTTTTA
The DNA here is from genome assembly GCA_002192655.3 of Mamestra configurata. Lineage (NCBI taxonomy): Eukaryota > Metazoa > Arthropoda > Insecta > Lepidoptera > Noctuidae > Mamestra > Mamestra configurata. Next base: position 346,858 of record NDFZ01005397.1, on the reverse strand, counting down.
TGTATTTTATTTTATGGGCCCTAGATGCCTGAAATAAAGGATCAAATTTAATGAAAAAGAATGTAATTTTACAGAAGTGGTACTCATTTAGTCGTTAATGCACTTTTTTTTATGTGCACCGAAGCCTTAATCTATACCTACAATATAATAAAGCTGAGTTAGTTTGTTTATTTGAACGCACTTATCTCTGGAACTACCAGTTGGATTTGGAAAATTCTTTTTGTATATGATAGCCACATTCATGAGGCTATAGGCTATACGGAACCGGATATGAGGGTACGAAGTCGGGGGCAAAAGCTAGTCACTAATTAATCAACAAATGCTTCCCATGTCTCCCTGGTTAGAATAGGATTGTGGTGAATTTATTTAAGTACCGAACTTGGAATGCTATGGGCAAGGGCAAACGTTTCCCACGTTTGCCCAGCAGTGGGACAATAAAGGTAGAAAATAAAACCGAATTTGGAACCTGTGACAAATAAGATGATGAATGCTAAGTTGTGAACATTTATGAGGTACGTAATAATGAGTTATCGTGTCGTAGCGTTTCATGCCAGATTAGCACCACAAGCATTCAAATTTATACTGGAATGCTGAGAATATTATTGTGGCAATGTTTTTCCTACATTTAGAACGCGTGCAATTTCAGATTAATAATTTAATTAAGTCCAAGCATATTTTGATAGTTCATGTCTCAAGTAAAGAATCAGCTGACCTAGATTGAGCACACGTCCGGTAATTAGCGACCCGGGAACGAACCTTGGACGTGACGTATCGAAGTGTGGAGGCTTCATTAACTATTGATGCGACCTTTGTTCTAATAGATTAGTGGTTCTCAAGAAATTCTTGTTACAATGCAAAAGACAGTATGTTTTGTATTTGGTTTCACGAATTTTGGCTTTGTTGCTTATTAAGCTTATTAGCTTATTACATACCAAACGAATGAGCAGGCTGTTAAACGTGTAATTTTGCGATCGCTCAAATAGTGGGTAACTTTTGATGCAAGTGGGCAAACCGTGTCGGAATAGTCGCCTGAACCGAGCGACACGATGCTTGATACATAATATGGGCATTTGGTATTGCAGTCTCACCTCTATGATGTTTGATGTGTGGGAGTTAGGTAATAAAATCAATTAATCGTTACCTGTGTGTATCAGAACATCGCTATCAATACTACTCCTATCTAATTCCTACCTAAGCTTATCTACTCACTGCTCCTGAAACTGTCTGAGGTTTATCAACACATATCCGGGCTATGCTCGGGACGCAGCTGGGCCGTTGTCCGTCCGGAGCTGAAGCAAATATCGGTGCGTACATTTCAGATAAACTCGTTGACACACGTCGGACCACGTTGTGACGGACCACGGTCCGGACACATCCCAGTCACGGCCCTGATATGTGTGGATGGGTGTGAAATATTTAATATAAGTACTTTTAATATAACAACGAATGATATAATAAAGATTGATATAATTTCCATTTGTTATAATCATCTATTGTTTTAACATAAGATATATTTTCATATCATATAAGCTTCGTTGGATATAACATACACTTAAACTAATGATTAAAAGTTATAGGGTTCAGTTTTTTTTTTTTGTTTGATCTAATGATTATTATGTATACTTTTATCGAATGTGAATTTGGCTTAAATTACGGTCGTGACCAAGGAAAGTCGACGAAACCCCGCTGCGCGGGGTTCGATTTCTGTCTGCAGGGTTTAAAGGAACCTAACATGAATGGAATAATGGAAGCTATGTTCGCTCGCTTTGTTCGCTCATTCTAGCTCCCGTCACCCCATTCGAACCTAACCTATCCGTGTCGGGGTGCCCTAAGTTCTCTACCCGGCCTCGCTCGCTCTTTGTTCAGAGGTTAGATCAAATGTTAGTTATATAAAATGAGAATTAGATCAAACGAACGTTATACTAAATGAAAATATATTAAACGAACGTCAGAGAAAGTGTTGTTGTAACATATGTAGTAATACATACTGAACGTTATATTAAGTGAAAAATATGTTAAATGTTGTTAGATGAAGTAAACGTTATGTCATTTGAGCGTTATAGCTTTTGAAGATAGATTAAATATTCTTATACTAAATGAGCGGCACCCGTGTGGATCAACCTTAATGCATTTACTGGCTTTTGTTATATAAAAATGGCTGCCTTTAACATGGCTAACTCCTATCACAAAGCATTGCGCTACAGTCCATTCCCCTATCTACAACTATATTCATATTATCCACGTACTACATCATAACGGGTGCTACCGACGTGACCCGCGGGTTCACTCGCCTTGACCGATTTACAGCAGTCTGTCAATATATGCATGTCGTGATGTGGGTTACTGGGGAAAGCTTTTGGGGTGAAATGCTTTAGCTTTTTATTTAGTTAGTAGCTACGGCTGATAGGTAGTGTTAAGTTGAACACATTGTGAAATACCTAAATCGCCCGGGAAAATATAACATAAGTCCTTAGGAGAATAGGAAATATGCTCATCGTTTTGGGAACACATTAATTGTGCGTACAGCAAAGGAGTGGAATTCCCTGTCAGAGTCTGTGTTTCCTGATAGCTACAACCTGGGAGTCTTTAAGTTATGATTGAATAGGTTACTTCTAGGCAAGTGTGATGCATCTTCGACCACATCATCGCTTACCATCAGGTGAGAAAGTGGTCAAACGTGTGCCTATCAATCATCAATCATTTTTAGGGCGGAACCCTAAAAATGATGATTCCTCAAAAGGCAAAAAAGGAACCCCTATAAGATCACTCTCTTGTCCGTCTGTCCGTCTGTCTGTCCGTGTGTCACCACCGATTTTCTCAGGAACTTAATGATATAAGGCAATCTCTACCAGTCAACCTTTGGGTTAATAAAAATACTATGGTAGGTGTACAACATCTAATAACATTCCAAATAGGAATGAGTTTTGAAAAGATTAAAAGTCCGACGTAGACTCTGACGTCAAAGGCTAGTACACTCATACACGTTTTTGCAAGAGAGACTGATATCATTTGTAATCAAAATCGTTTTCGATCAATTTTGATTCTATTTTACGTAGTATTTTTTGGTATAGTTGATCGATATTGTGACGAGGATATCCTTGGCTCCAGGTCTCTGGCAGACAAGGTAGCCCTTTGGAAGCGTCTGGCGAAAAGTAAATATAAAAATATGTTATATTTTTGTTTGGCACTCCGGTACCAATGTTCATTGAAGGCAGATGCCAAATATATTATGAAGTTTAAACCTTAAAAATAGTTTATTTATTATAATACAAGCTGTGCCCGTGGCTTCGCTCCCGTCACCTCCCGTCAACCGCTACCTACCCTACCCTACTTTCCTACCCTACCCTACGTACCTACCTACCTATGTTTTAAACCTTCCCTGTAATCTGTCGAACAAAACAAAAAAAGAATTAGCCAAATCGGTCACGACGTTCTCAAGTTATAGCGTGACCAGGAGAAATAGGGGTTCATTTTTATGTATATACTAGAAGACCGCCCCGGCTCCGCCCGGATGTAGATGGTTTTTTTTAAATTTTCTTTCATAAGAACCTTCTCCTGACAATAACAAACACAACAAAAAAATAATTAGCGAAATTGGTCCAGCCGTTCTCGAGTTTTGAGCTTAGCAACACATTTAGCGGTCCATTTTTATTTATATAGATCAATAAATAGCACTAGCGTGAGTCCGCTGGTGCTACAATATACTCGTACTGGTAAAATAACAAATATTTGTTTCATTCACGTTCCCTGTTGTAATAAAGTTGTTATTGTTCCTTTGACAGTAAGCAAAAGGTCATGATTTTAAGGCACATTAGGCTTCATATCTGGCGTTTAAATTGCGACCGGTGCATAACTTATTACCATAACCCAAAAGCACACCCCCCAAATACAATTTGTCTTTAGAAAATGAGCAAACTGAAGCAGATCGGCCCCTCCAAACCTCCAGCCACAATAATATCCTTAGCATATTTTGTACGTTTGTTTCCGTAAAGCCATAGCAAATACCCACTGCCCTACACCAAAGGATTTGCGTATTTGTCCATAAATATGAGTGACCGGGTCTAGATAACTACCTACATACCCAGTTATACTAACACACATCTCCATTAACTAAGTAGATTGTGTGACGTCAGCAAAGAAGGCATTACGTAAGGCAAGTAATTATTTGCATGTATAATGGCACGCTTCTATACTGAGCCAGCACTTCTAATCTTATCGCGAGATTTTTAATTAAAACCAACCTATTCTGCATTTCGTCCTCCTTTCTAACTTCAATATGAATGCTTGGAATGGACTTTGACAATACGGTTGGCGCAGTGGTTGAGCGATTGACTGCTGCGCTGCGTGTGTGGTTCGATTCCCGCACGGAACACATATTTGTATGGCCTACAGATAGTTGTTCCGGGTCTGGCTGTTTGTGTATGTGAGTTTGTATGTTTGTTAACGCACCCACTATACAGGAGAAATTCCTAGTGTGAGCAAATTAAAAAAAAGCGTTTGATTGTAGATATAGAAAATGTCTTGATCCTTTTCGTAAAATTTCTTCATCGTATTCTCAAAAACATTGAGTCTAACTTGGTTCGTCAAGTCAAATCACTGAGCGCTCCTAAATAACTTGCTCCACGTAAAAAACTGGTAATCAGTTACATTCGGTTAGAGTGAAAGCCCAATCCATGTGGTTGGGAAAAGGCTAAACAGATTTATTTAAATGCAAATAAATGGACTTTGAAGAATACTGCAAGAAACCGCAAATACGTCCATAATACCAAAAACAATTTCTATTTTTAATATTCCTAATTTAGGAAGAAGGTTGCATACAAATCTATGATAAAAATGACTTTTCTATGACGTACATTTTTATTATCAAAGGTCTTCAGTGACGTTTAACAAGGAAGACGAGTGTTCACCTGCAATCTACTATTATAAGAGATTTCCTCTCAATCTGTCGTAGACTCATCAAGTTTATTTCTTCCGCATTTAAGATAATATTTGCAGGGATTCTGTGAGAGGTGAGTGAAGACAATGTCATTGTTTCGAGGTTAAGAATTTGTTTGATTTGTTTATTACCATTTTGCGCGTCATTGCGTTCAAGGTGTGAGTTATTATAGGATTCATCCAATTATATAATTGGCCGGTGAGCTGAGGGAACCAGCTGGTCCGAGCAGCAGTTTTGTTGATTTAGGAATCGCTGAAGGGAGGTTGTTAACGGTGGTTGTCTTTCATTGATCTTTATTTATTAGAGTTAGAAAGGTTGAGTTATTGACACATGAATCTATCCAGCTGATTTATTTCAATCAGGTAGATTAACATTATATTACAAGAGCACTGTTCAATAACCTGATTAGACTAGACGTAGGCAGCCCCGGATCTACGACTTATCCGAACCGGGGCAGAAACTTGATAGTGGCGCCTCCCTGTCTTTCACGTTTGTGATTAATTTTATTATGTACTTATCGGGTGTTAAAAGACGCTTAACGATAACGAACACCCATGTTTGTATGGGAAACCATTGGTTCTGGAGATACTGAAGGTCAAAGTATATAATATATATATATATATTGTTTTTTTTTTTACAAAGCTTATTATCGTTCGCTCGTTATTCTATACTAACATGATCAATAATTTCGATTTTCACTGTGAATATCAAACCCGCCGCAAAGCAAGGGGCGCCCCTTGAACTTGCCGCCCGGGGCACGTGCCCCTGTTTTGCTCCCCCTTAGATCCGGGGCTGGACGTAGGTCCCAGCAAGTTGAAATAAGCCTCGGCATTTAGGCAGATGATGTTTCTGTGCATAATAGCCGTTCAAAATTACCTTAAATAAGCCTAACTTTTAATGTTAATGCTGATTATTATACTATGTTTCTTCTGAATAACACTTTAATGTAAAGTGTTATTCAGCACCTGTTAATGGGCAGCAATATAATAATCCCTCGTTATTCAAAACAAGGTCATTAGCAGGCCTAACCTGCCTGTTGACAGAATTATTCTACTTAATTTTTTACCTCATTCTCTGTATAATAAGGACTCGGCAGATTTGTGCGGTATTTATTGTCATTCATATACAACATGTATTCAGGTACTTATTCATCTTTAGTTCTAAATCTTTTACACATAAGTCGACGAAGTTTTTTTTAATTTATTAGTTTTACTACTATTGGCACGCCATATACCTTTTTTTTGTTTTTAATGATGGGATATCATCAAATGACTTCTTCCACTCTGGGTGGAGCGGAAGGGCGTGTCAGACTTTTACTGATTAAAACCCATCCGTGTTCCTCCTAAAACACTTTGCCTACCAGGGCCGTTGTGACTCTTTCGAACAAATTATAGTTAAAGTATATAGTTACCTATAGAAGTTTTATCTCTGTAGGTATAACTAGGCAAAATAAAACCCATCCTTTTCCAGATCTCTTTTAATATCAGAAAATATCCTAAAAACAATCCAGACTATAATCTACCTCTGTGCCAAATTTCATCGAGATTCGTTCAGCCGTTCTGACGATAAAGAGTAACAAACATCCATACATCCATCTATCCATCCTCACTAACTTTCGCATTTATAATATTAAGTAGTAGGATAATAAAACGAGCGTCCGAAGCCTTACATCTCGATGTAGCACTAAGCCACTCAGACAAAATACCGCGAAACTACAATAGTTCAACATTTAATCTGGCCATCCTCCACACAAGTGTATTCATCCTCCGGCTGCTGGTGGCTGGCACTCATTGTTCAGCATTCACAAAGCCTCTCAGACGTCACCAACAACATCAGTATTCATACCTGGCCTCCCCGGCAACTCGTCTGAAATTGCCCTTTTTTCATCTACTTACTCGTTAAGCCGAGGTAAAATTAATCTCAGCTAATAATAAATGTTTCACGCCTGGAATGCGTTTTAGAATCGCCCTGTAGATGAGGTTATATTTAGTTTTTTTTTATGCATGTTGGTTATTTAATATCGTTAATCGATTAGCTTTTGGTATCGGCTACTCTCATAAGATTATCATCATTGAACTTAGGATCTACCCTATTTTTTGCAACCAGTTGATTTTCTTTTTCTGAATCAATGACAACATGAGTTTCAGTTGAAAACCACGTGTTTCGCTGAAATCCAGCGCTGTGACTCCGTCTCGCATACGAGTCCAAGCATTATGTTGGAGATGGATGTGAAGCAAAACTTCCCAACGTATATAAGATATTCATTTTTAGGATTCCGTACCCTATTACTAAGCCTCCGCTGTCCATCTGTCTGTCAGCGGGCTGTATCTCAAGAACCGTAATAGGTAGCCAGGTGAAATTTTTACAGAGTGTGTATTTCTATTGCCGTAATAACTAATAAAAAATATATTAAATTAAAAATTAAACTGTTTTTTTCGGGTTTTGGTACGGAACCTCGCACTTGGCAGCTTTTTTTATGGCTTGCGTCGTGCTTGGCGCAAAATGGATTTATGTATTTTTCTTCTTTTTATTTAGTAGTTTGCTCACTGCAGAGCATCGTGATCTGCCTGGCTACATTTTTTTACGATCTCTCTTCGTTTTTGGCAATTTTTGACCTATTGCAATGTGATCTTAGTTTCCTGGTGGTACTTCACTTGCTCAGACCATCGTGTAGACTATGTTTAGCATTAAACTCTCTGACTGATGCTCACTCAAAAGTCTGGCTGATGGTGGTGCATGCGTTGGATCGTTTGGCTCCCTTCAAAAGGGTTGAGCCGAATGGTGCTAGCGCATGCGTCATGTTCGTGAACGGGTGCCGTCAGCTTGGACTGGTCATTTCTCGGCGGCCACGGTTTATTTTTATTACTTCTTTGAATTGTTCGTTTCACTCCGGACGCTTTTATCCTGCACGTATTTTACATCGTTCTCACATATATGTATAATTTCAACATGAATGATGTAACCATAACTTTGTAAAAAAAAATAAAAATAAAAGAGTGTCCGTGGAGTTTCTTTCACGTTCTTCTCCATAGAGATCTACGCTTTGGAACGTGGAAATAGCTTCATCTTTTACTGACCGACCTTGAAAATCCAAAAGTGCCTGTAAATGGTCGAATTGAAATAAATGCTTTGAGTCTTTGAGACTCAAAAATTATGAAAGCTTCAAGAATTACTCTAAACTGTACAGTTTACAGTGGCAACTTATCAAGAAAAGCCTGGGGACAACCAAGTCTTAATTCAAAACTAATTAGTGAACAACACGGTCGTCATACCTCTGGTCCCTGAGGAGTTGCTCGGAGTGGCTCTGTCGCACATACATGTGTATAGGAGGTACATTGTTGATGACGGTATCAGTTCCCGCGGGAAGGCAGAACATTACCAATTAATAAAGGATAGGCTACTATTCATTTGTAATGTTCTATTAATACATCTACTTTACTGTCAATCATCGGTCGTGGCTGTAGAATCACAATATTTATTATTCAAATACACAGAAATATAGTACTTAATTAATAACATTATAATGATGAGTACAAAGGAACTGCTTATTTCTTATTTCACATTGTTTATATTAGCATATTTTTATGTTGTGGAACTAGATGAACTTTTACACTTTGACACTTTATTTCTTTTTCTAAACCAACCAGTATTGAGGTTAAAAAAAGAAAAAAGACCAAGTCTGCATTGCTTCGTTGCTCATTCATATTGTTATAGAAGTTTATGGAAGTCTGTATGGAAGTCTGTATCGTGTATTTCTACAGATATACATTCGTCTTCAATGGTGCGGACAATTAACTAGACGGGCTCGTTCGTGGGCATGCCTGCGGGCACTCACCAGACCTCGCTACGATAGATCAGTTTGTCTGCCACGTTCCCACACCAAACAGGCATAGAGAAAGAAAAGAAGAAAGAAAGAAAGGTATAGAGTTTATTTGCGACAAGCATGACGCGTACCAAAACATAAAATAAACAAAATTATTCAAGTTGGGAAGATATGTGTCACATTCGCGCAAAACGGCCATCGCTCAGCATAATGCTGGGACTCGTGTGCGAGACAGAGCCACAGCGCTGGTCTTCAGCGACAATCGGCGTTGACAAAATGACGTCGATTGGGGCAGCATAAAAAGTAATTAAAACGAAATACATAAACACAAAATTGAGCAGACCAATAGCAGTGGACCATACCCACGCGCAAGTCCATCCAGTGAATTCTCCACTTAAACACCTTCCCAAAGTACCATGAATCTGAACTAAACGGATACTTAGTAATAACAGACTGTTTTTTTTTTTTTTTTTTTTTTGTTTTAATGATGGGAAATCATCAAATGACTTCTTCCGCTCTGGGTGGAGCGGAAGGGCGTGTCAGACTCTTACTGACTAAAACCCATCCGTGTTTCTTCTAAAGCCCTTTGCGTTCCAGAGTCGCGGTGACTCTTTCGAACAAATTCCGCAACCCTGGCAGCCTCTGGCCCTGCTGGGTCCCGTCTCCTATGCTGACATCTCTTTGAGGCGCGCGTGGCACACAACGCGCCATCGACCCGGGCCTGGTGGTGACCGGACAGCGAGCCACCCAACGCTCGCCGTCCGCAGGCCCGCGCCTACGGTGGCCGGGGATCGCCCTGCGACTCCCGACGCCCGGGGCGTCTTCTCCTGTAGCGGCAACAGACTGCTACTTTACCAATTTGTATTTTTCTCTTTCTTTCTTTGTTTTACTATACTGGTCCTCTCCACCTTATTCCAAAGATTCTGTTTTCCTAAACATTCTTACAGTAGCAGAAGCTTTGGCAGGTTTTGACCAAATGTCTGTAAGATAACCCCAGGCAAGCCATTACCGTACAAAGTTAGGCACATCATGATCCTCATCATTCCCAGCCTGACTTCGCCCACTGCTGATCATAGGCCTATCTTTCCTTGTGCCAATCCCCAGGTTCCTGTGCCAGCCTCATCCAGGTTCTACCTGCGATGGCAACAATGTCGTTTGCCCATCTCGCCGGAGTTAAGATACGAGTATGTAGTCATAATAACAAAGAAGTATGAGTGATCGTATTTAAAAACAAACCAATAAAATAGTAATAAAATTTTCCAGTTTCATTCTTAAGTCACGCCCATTTGACGTTTACTAAGCCACACGACAGGAAGCAAGTGGTTTACAATAATATATAATGATCACGATTGTTCATCATTATATAATTAGCTTTTACCCGTGACTTCGCTCATGACCTGTCCCCAGGAACCAAGTTTTTTGCGTAGAAAAAGCCGGACAAGTGCGAGTCGGGCTCGAATGTAAAAGGTTCCGAACGATTCTCATTTTTGTAACATGTTACTTTCAAACCATAGATTTCTTATAAGTTTTCCTGTAATATGTATCTGCATTTTTTTTCAAATTTGTAGACTCTGGAGTTTCGGAGATATGGGGGATAATGGTCATTTTTCGTCAAATTTCTTGAATGACTTCAAAACTATTTATTTTAAAATTATAAAAAATATATATTCAAAACCATCAAATCAAAATATAACCTTTCATTTCATATGTCACACGATACAATTAACAAAACATTTTTTCATAAATTTTCGAATTTTTCCCGCAATAAGTGACCCATTATCAATATTTATATATTTTCGTTACACGTCCGTGTTTGGATCACAGAAGATTATGTGCGTACCAAATTTCAACTGAATCGGTCTGTAGATTTGGAGAAAATCAGCTGTGTCAGACGGACCGACCGACAGACAACCGAGTGATCCTATAAGGGTTCAGTTTTTCCAAATAAAGGTTCGGAACCCTAAAAAATAGCCCATGATACTCGGTATTGGTGTAGCTTCCTACCAGTGAAAGAATTTTCGTAATTGGATCTGAACTTCCAGAGGTTACTTTGTACAAACATACTAACAATTTTTCCTCTTTAGCATATGTATAAGTTTTGATGACGTACGTTTTTATGAGCTATGGCTGTATTGAATGGGTGGGTATTCCCTTCATTCAGATTAACTAGTCAAGAGGAAAATGGACTAGGTACTAGAAAACATCTTCTAAGAAACTATTAATAGTAAAACGTAGTCTATGAATCGATTTGTCTGTAGGGACATGAAAATAGTTGAATAGGCTCTACTGTTTAATAGGATTCAGTTGATAAGACTGGCGCCCCCCCCCCCCGCTATGATATAAATGGCATTGTAATCTTGAATCGGTTGTGGACAAGAGATAGTACTATTCGTCCCGTATAGCTCCGTCGCTCTTCCAAAACGGAATTATGATAGCATTACAAGATTAAGAAGGCAAGAGATTTTTTACACAGCTCAAATTAAACCCATGGTGTGTCAGCAGGTCTTTCTAAGTACATGTGTTTTCTTTTGGACGGTTTAGCTTTTCTATTGGGAAATTAAATGGTTGTCATGATCTATGAAAATTAGTATTCCGTCTTCTATATCTGGCTTTTCAAATCAAACAAAATGGCGTCTTTCTTGGTCTCAGCTGACTATTTATGCATCTTCGCATCTTGGCTACATTTGGTTTAGTGTCGATTTTTATCTAAAGCGCAGGCTACACCGCCAGCTAGCGAGCAAGCGAGCGAGCTTTGGAAAACAAGCTTAGAACAATTCAACTTTTCTCTGTAGTTCGGGGTGTGAACTAAAGTATCAAACGATACTCGCCCGGCTCGCTCGCTCGCTCGCTAGCTGGCGGTGTGGCCTGCGCTTAAGGTCCGCTTCAGATCGTAGATCACACTTGCCACCAACAGATTCGAGTACCTTGTGAAAGATGGCTATCTATTCCCCATTATTAGGACACTGACCCCTCGGTTTCAGCCAAAATATATTGTGCGCGCCGTGGAAATAATTTACTGCTTAAAATACCAAGTTTCTGTAGAAAAACTTAACCGTGGAAGTTCGGGCTTCAGATCTTAACCAAAATTCAAAACGCCTTATTAATAAAGACTAACATATTACACAACTGTATTTTCTGACGGGATAGGTAGAGTAGAAGGGACCTATTATTATTTATTTATTAAAACTTTATGCACAAGAAAAAACACTGTACAAAGGCGGACTTAATGCCTTAGGCATTTTCCACCAGTCGACCTTAGAGTGGTGCGTGCAACATGGCAGGTGCAACTTAAAGAAAAACTAAAAATAGAGAAAAGAATAAAAAAAAATATAAATGAATGGACACATACATACACATAAACAAAGTTATTAAGAAAAAAACGAATCCAACGAATTAACGCTGTGATGATTCTACCAACTTCTTGCGAGTGTGCTCACGTGCCTTCATCTTTAAGGACAATAGGTACACAGGCGGACACCTCCGCATGCACATACTGGAACAGCCAAATTTTGCCAGCTATGATTTAATCCCATAGCGAGCCTTTGCCACCAACTAAGCATAAATTCAGGCTACTACTGAGAAGTGACACAAAACGACAGCACCTGCCGGTCGATTGAAATCACACTGTCAACACTTTAGTGATGTGAGCTATCCAACCCTTCCACCTGGGTGAGTTGTAAACATCTAGGTCTTCACCATGAAATTGTAACAGAATAGCGCTATAGGATACATAACACAACAGAAGAGCTTACGTGCTCAACCACACGCCTCCAACCTCAGTTACCTACTTAGTTAAACGTCATCAATAACCTCGAAGGTAAACGCAATTAAAAGGTACTATATATTGCTTTTCCTTCATCCTACCACCTTGGAATATCCACCAAAATACCTTAATTAAATCAACGCGTGGCTTAAGGAATTTCTTTATGACGTAGGTATAAAGTACTGGCTGGTTTAAGGTATCAAGGGTCATTGGGGGACACGCTCCTTGACCCAGTTCACATGACCCTAGGGCCACCGAGGACTTGAAGGTCACTGAAGACCTATATCGGTGTTTATACATTTAGGAATTTTCCTTCATAAAATAAGCATTTTGTTTTACGCAGATTTTTCCTTGAGTAGTGAAAAGAAATGAACACTGTAGCCTTGCAATATATTAAACTTGAATGTATGTACTCCAGATTCTGATGGTTGTTGAGATATCTTAAAATGGAAAATATGTTAGTGTAAGATCACATAGAAGTTCGGAAATATGTGTGTAATGTTCGTAACCACGAGAATGTTGCTACGGCAGTAAAGGCAATTTAGGGTGTTGCGTGGGTGACAGGTATTTTGGAAATTTAAATTAAGTTTCTTGCAAACCTCGAAAAAGGCTATATATAGGCTTTATTGATATTACTTTATTGATATTAAAGTCAATAAGGATGTAGGAGCAATTGAAGCGAGCCGAATTTTTTCACCGAAATTTACGTCTCGGATAGGATTGGTTCTTCAATATTACTACATGTTTCTTAACCTCGCCGAATCCTCTCCTGGTGGCCATGCCCATGCATCAGACGTAAAAGCAAGGTTTTTCTGATTCGGGAAAAAGAAGAAAATACTAAGTAGGCATAAATAAAAAAATAAGGGACAATCCCTTGCCCTGTTTAAAATAAAATATAAAAGAAAATTATGTCACTTATCTTTATACTAACCAACGTAGACACCTATTATACACAGAACTATTTACATACATAGTGAATGGAATGAATAACACATACCATAATAAGTAAATAATACTATGGGTGTACTCATGGTACTCTCTGATTCATCCATGAACAATGCTCCCAGTTTTATAACTTGCCTACTGTGGTTGGAAAAAATGATAATAAGTAAATATAAATAATAATTGTCCGTGCAATACAATTGCTTTACGCTCGTTAGATAATATCATGAAATGGCCGACGCGTGTTACTTGCTGATTTGATTATTTTTTTGTGAAGTACAACAAATTGATTACATTAAATTTATGTTCATTTTGTGCTTTCAATTAATTGCGTAAAAGCTTGCCAAGTGCAATGTGCCTGCGTGATAAGTAGCTACTCGCATATGCTATCTTATTAATATTTTTTTAATTTGAAAAGTAATAAAAACAATCTAAATATCTTGCCGGTTCTAGATTGTCTATTCGGAAAAAATCTCACATTGATAACTTAAGTGAAGTGAGCTTTCAATTCTTAGCACCTACATTATGTTGAATCATTGTTCACATGATGCTAACTTCACATTTTATCCAATTTATATCCAAAACGAATTAACCCCTGTTGGTAGATTAAAGAGAATCGCACTTTATACACAAGTTACTGTGAAGAGCGCGTTTGTTTATTACATATATTAAGATTTAAGTTTCCAACAAGCAATAAGCTAATTTAACAGTTCCAAACTCACAATATCAGCATATAATATAGCATATCGTTATGTAATTACCTAGTTTGAATTATAAGTACCTGGATGACCCAGCTTAGCTTGGTTTTTTTTAGTAATCGTTTTCTAAAAATGAAACATAGCTATATCAATTCATCGCCCCCGAAAACCCCTGCATACTAAATTTCATGAAAATCGTTCGAGTTTTTGTTAGTTCTTGTAAGCATCATTGCTGTCCTGGTTTGACGGGAATAGTTTTCTTATAATAGAAATGGTCGCCTCTCACCACTATCTCACCTGCTGGTAAGCGATGATGTGGTCGATGATGGAGCACGCTTACCTAGACCAAAGTTATAGCTGACATATAACAGACTCACGGGTTATTAGTAATAACCCGCGAGTCTGTTCTTATTACTCGCACAACATAAATATTTCGAAAACGTGTGGTGCGTATGTATGGAATTTCCACCATGTAACGATGGCGCATCGCCGTGCAAGATGGGCAGCCAGCCCATCTTGGGTGGGTTTTGTGGACACTTTCTATCTTTATAAGCTTACTAGCGTTTAATCGCGACTTCGTACGCGGATATTCCTTTTTTTTACCGTTCCCGTAGGAATCTCCCGTTCCCGTTTAACCCATAGCATTCCTCATGAATGCTGATAATTAATTTGCCAAATCCGACTGGCAGTTCCAGAGATTAGCGCGTTCAAACAAACAAACTCTTCAGCTTTATGTATTTGTATAGATAGATATGTTTAACTTGGGGATATCTGTAAGAGTGCTAACAATTGGAAGTCCAAGAGGCTAAAAGCCTCTCTCATCATCATCTGCCTAGCCTTTTCCCAATTATATTGGGGTCGGCTTCCAGTCAAACTGAATTCAGTTGAATACCAGTATTTTACGTGGAGCGGCTGCCTACCAGACCTCCACAACCCATTAACTGGGTAACACGGTACTCATTGGTAAGACTGGTGTCAGATTTTCTGGCTTCTGACTATCCAAATATCTACAAATGACAGCCGGGACCAACGGCTTAACGTGCTTACTGAGGCACGGAGGAGTCTCGGTATGTTAAGATGGTCACCCATCCACAGACCAACCTCGGCAAGCGTTGCTTTACTTTGAAAATCGACCCGTGTGGCTGATATTATTTAGCCACGAGCTCCTTAAAAGCATCTTTAAGTTTTAAAATATAATATAACACCCCGTAGTATAACAAATATTTACTCTTCTACTTTACGCGGGAGCTTATTCACTCGATTGTAAATTCTCACGAGTGGTTTTTTTTTTAAACTGTCGACTCATTGCCGTGCTAGACGGTGTACACCGGTTTTCACTTAATTTAATTGTATAATTTATTTGTTTATGTGTTTCTTACAGGCTGAACAATATTAGCTAGAAATTGTTAGTAACGTAAGACTTATGAGGTCATTCAACTATACTCATAGTAAATAAGTTTTTCCTTATTGTAGACATGACTTATTGTATACGGACTTCACTTTGTTACGCTTGCCAATTCCCAAACTTAGCTACGTTACTACAATTCATCAGCATCAGGCAGACGTCCACTGCTGGACATAGACTACAAAGAGGGGGGGGGGGGGTTTGAAGAAGGGTATTTTCTTAAAAAAATCTTTTTAGCAGTCAGTTTGGTTTAAAATAAAATTGGAGATTTTTTCGGATTCCGTAGTCAACAAGGAACCTCTGTAGTTTCGCCATGTCCGTCTGTCTGTCTGTCCGTCCGCGGTTTAGCTCAAAGACGCGTAGCACTAGAAAGTTTAAATTTGTAATGGGTATGCATATTAATCACGCCGAAAAAGTGTTAAATAAAATCTTGGAATACATTTTTTAGGGTGGCCCCCTACATGTTAAGTGGCCATGAATTTTGTTTTTATCGTCTACCTCGTGGTGTGGGGTGTCGTTGGATAGTTTGTTTAAAAATATTGAGGGTCTGCTGAAACCATTTTTCCATTCATAGATCCGTTTGTGAAATATTAAGCTTTAAACTGCTAATTTTCGTTAGAATCAAGTGTCCGGGGGGACACTCTGACAGCTACTACTACTAACAGTTGTTTTTGGAGACGTGAAAAAAATCATAGTAGTAGCATATATTGCGAATTTAAAAGGAAAACTATCACCTAGGCTTAATAATTCCATAGACAATGACTTAAAACCAAGTGCATATGTAACTTTATAAGGTACTTTTAAGTACTTTTTACTATTTTTCATGGTTTGGAGACGGGTAACTACGGAACCCTACACTATACGTGGTCCGACACGCACTTGGCCGGTTCCTTTTCTTGTTTCATTAAACAAGAAATGAAGATGATGCAGTACGTTGCAAACTACGCGGTAATATAATTAACAAAGAAATGACGCCATAGGACGTGCCCATATTTTTTCCAAATCCAGCAAGCGGACCAAGTAGAATTATTATTTTCTATTCAGGAAAATACCCTAGTACCATCTCACAATAATAATACACACAATAATAATAAAACATACCGACTCTTCAGCCCAGAACGAAGTCAATAACTCCCTCGCACCATATGGTGTCCCGTGGACGTCTCCACATAATTACAATAACTATGGTGGCTTGCGTTTTGTCGATGGCACGATAACTCCGCCGCGTGGATGGCGGTTGCCACGGGAATACTATTATTTGAGTTTAGTCCTTTATGTACCGTAGTATGTGTTGTTTAGCTTGTTTTTCACCAATAAGATGAAAGGATAAGATCTCAGAGTCATTAAGGTTTGCATTTGTAAGCGGGCACACCATTTATGCCCGGAGACATAATTGGTTTGGTTTACTTGTTTAAGCTTGAGTTTGTCTGTTTCTGATGGCTTAATGGAGTGTACTAGCTACCAAGTGTCAATTAATTTCATTTAATTTGATTTACAGTTTCAATATTTTATTTTCTGTGTCATGTATTGTAAAATACTTTGCATACTACTGTATAAATTCAAGTTTTTAAAACTTAACAGACAGATGTGTTGCTGGGGAGTTTGTTGCGCCACTTCTTCTTCCCGGCTACAACACTAGGAAGTGGTGACGGGCGGGCGTTTTGGGGGACTGTCTTTATGTAGAACTTTGACGTTCAAAAAGTGCTGGCACTCAGCCTAAGTTGAATAAATGACTTTTGAATTTTGAATTTGGGTCATCGTTCACCTCGTTAAAGAGTTCATTCGTAAGTGTCTCTTAGTCTCTCTCCCTTAAGACAGATTATATCTGCCAGATATATCTGTCGACGCGACACCCTAAATTATTATTTAGGGTCGTCGCAGCATGCTTGATTATACAGCGTGAAATTTTAATGGTTGTTTTGCCGCGGCAGAACGATTAGCCATCAGTAGTGCTATCGAAACATAAAGTTAAATTTAAAAATATGTATAATGTACACCGAAACAACTGATAACTATCTCCAGTAAATTAAAGTTTATGTTCAAAGAAGAGTTAGCTAAAAATTGAGTTTTCTCCCAGCAAACCTTTGAGTCATAGAGTGAGATCAAAATATAGGGAAAGATCTAGTGCACAATATCTTTGGTTTTCCTGCACTAGCCATCCACAAATCCAAATTAACACTAAAGCTTCCCCGATTGCGTTTACTTCATTCTTCATATATGCACTATTCCATGACAACCACTTTCCAAATAACCAAAAAAAAAAACAAAATCATTATTTGCTGGAATATGGGTGAAATACATGAGACAAACAACAAAAGTTCTTAATGCCATATTCTACCTCAACCGATGTGCAAAAATACGTTACAAATATTATTCATCAATCATTGATTATATCCATTACAAATTTTAAAATTAATGTTTTATACTTTTAATAACTTTTCAATCTTCAGTGTCACTTACAGTGTTCCTCTTACATGGGTGCCAATACATTTGAAGAATAAAGAAATAGTTAGTGGAATATTTGTTTGTGTTGCCAAGTAGCCTTGCCAGGGGTAGGTCTGCCTGCCAGGGTTGCGGAATTTGTTCGAAAGAGACACCGCGGCCTGGAACGCAAAGGGCTTTAGAAGGAACACGGATGGGTTTTTAGTTAGTAAGAGTCTGACACTCCCTTCCGCTCCAACCGGAGCGGAAGAAGTCATTTGATGATTTCCCATCCTTAAAAAAAAAGGGGTAGGTCTGCCAGGGGTGAGGAATTGTTCGAAAGAGTCACCGAGGCCCTGGAACGCAAACGGCATTTGGAGGAACACGGGTGGGTTTTAGTCAGTAAGAGTCTGACACTCCTCCTCCCACTCCGCCCAGAGTGAAAGGAGTATTTTGATGATTAACCATACAAAAAATAATCGTTGTAGGGTCAACAAAACACAAGCTATTCCCCAGATGTCACAGGTGTTTGTTTGTGACGTTTACTGCTATCCATTAGGGCTGTTCCTGGCCAGTTTGTTTTTGTCGACATTTACCGTCAAAACAGGCGTTGAAAAGAACATTGTATTGATGTTTTTTTTGTTGTTTCAGAATGCAAGGTCAACACGAGCGTAGTAAAACAAATAGTACTAAGAAGATTTGCTAGGTTACAACTTATATATGTCAGTGCAAGTGTTTTGAAGACAATTTTAAGACTACAGGTAATTATTATGAGATTCGGGGAAAACGAGATAAGTACAATAGCAATTATTGAATTATTTATAATTGTATAAAAATAATAACACCAGCTCTCCCAAAAGAATACCAAACCGATTCAATTACCATTCCATTTTAGTGCTCCACAAATTGCATTAAACCGTACATTTCTCAAAATTTGAATTAAAAAAAATCTATTATCAGCCACCCCTTTCAGTGTCCATTTACTTGATTACATTTTTCGCCCTTTTTAATTTGATTATTTAGCAATCATAACGGCCATAGATAGACACGTTCGTCCCTCCCTTAGGAGCGGAGGATCCGTGGCTGATCTACCAGGGTAGCAGAGACGCGGGAGAGGTGCGGGGGAGGGGACATACGACAGTGTAACCGTGGATACATCGCGGCCCTCCGACATTCCCTCAGTGACCGCGCTCACGCTCGCACGCCGCTCGCAGCGCCAACTTGGCTGGCACGCGTCCTCTCGTACTAATTCATAAATAAACATTAATTGTTCTGTCAGTGTTGAAGATGGTGCTTTCCGATTTCTTGACGGAGACCAGAAGGCGATGGCTTAAGGTGGGCTTTTGTTGTTTATTATATATGTTATTCGAGTAGTTTGCCGTGTAATATTTTTGTTTATAAAATGTCAGTTACACTTATAATTTTAAACTTAAACTTGCTGATGTTTTTTTCTTAACAGTAGTATTTTTTTAAGTTTGCTTTTATCAATTTATAGCATGTATATGTCAACGGAACATTGCAGACTGCGTAAGATTGTAATAAATCTTTATTAGAAAATAATTTCTCAATATATTATGAATAGCACTTCGCCCGCGACTTCGTCCGCGCGGATTTAGTAGGTACTCCACAAACTTCAACGCCCCCTCAAACCCTTTTTAAAGGTAAGTTTTGGAAAATTAAGCACTACGATATCCATTCAACGGTCTCAGGATCAGCCTACTATCCACCCAGTTCACCCCGTTCACCCCGCCAGAGGTTGACTATGTAAACATTGTTAGATCTGTTTCAAATTTCCCACTTTTAGCTTGTTCATTCCAATTTCCACGTAAATTGAAGTAAGCAATAATGTCCTCCCCTGAAAAATTCATCAACCCTTTTCGCCCCTTATATTTGTTATTCTTAATTTTTTATCCAAAACATTAATGCCGTGCATTAAGTTTCTCCCCAGTTAGCTCAAACCGCAACATTTTTCTTACTTAGAGCATCGAAAAATCCAAATATTTGTTATTTTTCTTTTTTTATCCAAAACATTAATGCCGTGTTTCAGCTTCATCGGACTAAGCGTTAAGATTCTCCCCAGTTCGCTCAAACCGTAACATTTTTCTTACTTAGACCATTTTTATGCCCGTCGTAACTTTAAAACGAAAGGTCCGATTTGAGTAATTTGAAGTGTAGTTTACATGTACATTATCAACCTTAATTCTAAACAAACAAACTAACTAATCTTTACTCTTTATAATATTAGTTTAGATAGATTAGATATATAATCCTGATGATGTGTCTGTTTGAGTATTATTCGCAAATTATCGGCATTCGATTGAACTGAGTCTATAAAATAATCATTAAAATGTCTTGCTATCATTTTAGGAATATTAAATTTCATAGAATTGGTTACCTCCCAAGTTGCTTTAGACTTGTTAGTGCTAGTTCCTATAAAATAGCTGTTTTGAGCCCTTTGTGTTAATTTGATCACTTTTTAATATCTCTTTGAGAATTATTTGAAAGCCGCTTTTGTATCACTATTTCGCTTTATTCTGTATTGCTATAATAAAGTTCATAATAAAGATCAAATAAGTTCATTGAACTTTATAGAATTTACTGGTGATTGTGGAATACTGAGCATACAAATGATAAAAGCACTCAATACAATTGCAAAAGAACTTGGCCCAAAGGAAATAAATACTAAAAATATTCTGCTTTTAATTTTCAAGATTAGAATCAAAATTTAGGATTCGTTGAATCTCGTGAGTTTGGAGGAATTACGTTACCCAAAAAATTGGGGCGTTTTTCAATTCTATTAGATTAAAACTCCTTTAATTGTATTAGAAGTTTCAACTACCATTACCGAAGTTAATGCAATTATCAATGTCTTCAGAACTGTTCAAAACATTATGCGCGCGTGGATTTCCTTAGCAGAGTTATTTTAGAAATGTATTTATTATACTCTTCAAAGATCTTATACTTACAATCATCAACAAATATATTTCGAAAAAGATTATTACAGGATTTTATGTTGATAAAAAACTCTATGGCCCATAACTCATTAATAGGTACCAACTCTTAACATCTTACACACGTGATAACTTTTAAACGAAATATCCGATTGAGATGAAACAAAAAGTATTTTACTTCTACATAAATACTCTTGATAACATAATGCTTAATTTCGATAAAGATTAATATTACGATACGTATTTAACGTAGTTTTTTTTCTTTAGACGATTTAATAATTATTTTGAACACAAAATGGGTTATTGTGATTAAACCATGATAGCTAGATATATGTTCTCGCGGACTTTTTTGTAGGTCTTAATGGGATCTTCTAACCCGTAGTACATCATTTTGTTCTTTTGTCAATAGTTTTTGCAGCGCACGCAAAAAAAGGTTTTTGATTTTACACCTTGTGTTACGAAATAGCAATTTTATTACGGATCCCTAATTTTGAAAAAAAAAAAATATAGCCTATAGCCTTCCTCGATAAATGGACTACCCAACACTGAAAGAATCATTCAAATCGGACCAGTAATTTCAGAGATTAGCGCGTTCAAACAAACAAACAAACAAACAAACAAACTCTTCAGCTTTATAATATTAGTATAGATAAAACGTTACATATACAATAAATCCAATCAAATTTAATAGTTTCCAATATATCCGTGTAGTTAAGAAAACATAGTTTACAATTTCACGCGATATTTTACAATCTTACGGCGTTTGCAATTTTCCGGTGACATGAACATGCCTAGTTACTTAGTTTGTGTTTTGTGATGTCGTTTATTATTAGCAAATGTGCTGTCCTTATCAGGCAGTTGGTGTTTACTCCTACATTATGTGAAGAGTGTTGATACTGCACATTATTACATACTTTTACTATTTACATAACGGCCCATGTTGATAAGAGCTATAGAAAATAATGTAGAGAGAGTAGTACAACCTATTTTGAGTATTTTCGCCCTAAAAAAGTCGCAGTGTCATAAAAGTGCTGAAGTTGGTGGAGAATTTATCTTTCAGTCAAATGTTTCTAATAGGATTCTTATATTTTTCGTCAGATTGACATCTGAATTTAATCTGTCTGTATAATCATACTACGGAAAGAACGACTCTGGATATGAAATAACTTCCTTGCCAAGCCAATATCAACATTTTAATACATACCGGTGTTTTCATACCACATTCTTAGAATCCGCATAACTTATTATAGACCAAATGACAAGCCGACATGAAACAACAAGTTAATAAACTGCTAGATTCATCACGGAGACGGCAAATTTAGCGCGAACTAAACAAACATATTATATGCCACTCCTACCATACAAACCAATGATATTTCGTCAAGCAAGTGTCGATGGACACACTCTAAATACACCTATAACTAAGTAAACAATATTCTACTACGCCAAGCACACAATTGAGTTAGGCAAACATTTATCGTCAATAAGACCTAGGTTTTTGACTCTTTTACGACGTAAATAGAACCATAGCATAGGTCGAGCTAGTAGGTGCAGTGTCATCCAGCGAGCAACCCCACATCCTAGCACAGTCCATTGGTAGTTAAACCTAAGTTAGACGCTAAACGAATCAAAAAGGGCTTATAGTGTAGAAAATGGAGACCCTTATCTATCTATAACAAGCTGTGCCCGCGGCTTGGCTCCCGTTAACTGACTACCTACCCTACCCTACTTACCCTCTGCCAGGGTTGCGGAATTTGTTCGAAAGAGTCACCGCGGCCCTGGAACGCAAAGGGCGTTAGAAGGAACACGAATGGGTTTTAGTCAGTAAGAGTCTGTCACGCCCTTCCGCTCCACCCAGAGCGGAAGAAGTCATTTGTAGATTTACCATCCTTAAAAAAACCCCTACCTACCTACCTATTTACTTGTTTGTTTGTTTTTTTTTGTTTTTAAACCTTCCCTGTATGGCGAACAAAACATAAAAGTAATTATTTAAATTGGTCAAGCCGTTTTTGAGTATTACTCCAACTAACGAACAGCAATTGATTTTTACATATATTATATAGATAAATAGACTAGGTGAGTCTCTCCTCCCACAAACTCATTTATAGGCAAGTCTCTCATCAACTCATTTGAAGTCTCAGACTTCAAGGGCCTACTATGGCATCATGGTTCCGTTGCGGAAAAGGGATAGAGCTATCCATCCTGTATACTTCCGTCTCTCTCTCACATCGGAACCATGATGGTTTTAAAACGCGATGCTGGCCACCTGCAGATGCAATAATATTACAACGAATATTAATCTACTGTTAGATATGAAAACAAAGAGCAGATCATCACGTTATTACGTTGACGGTAGACGATACGCCAAACCCATAACAGAAATTATTGTTTTATATTAACCACCAGACTAGTACCAAACATAGGTCAAGAATACTCAACGACACATTTAAAACCGCAACTATCATTAATAAAGCAATTAAAACAGGTATAGACAAAAGACATCTTGCCAATTTTGGAGCCTATGTTGAGACCCAAACGTGGCGCCTCACGTCGACTGACATACAATGATAGTAATGTATGTAAATCATTAAGAAACGAGCTGATAACGAGAGCGACGTGCCTTCGGCGTAGTGTAGTCATCGACATGTTGATACTACAGATGATTGTGTACTCATTGTAGTAATGATACGGGGAGCAGGGGATGTTTTCTGAAGATTGTTTACTTTCTAATCTGTTGGTCAATATTGTGTCAATTGATTTGAAGATTATGAGGCTTTTTTAATAGACTAGCTGTCGCACGCTGCTCCGCCCGCGTTAATGTCGAAAATTATCCCAAGGGAATATACTCCCGGGATAAAAACTATCCTATGTCCCTTCCCGGGACTCAAACAATGTCTATATCAAATGTCATCTAAATCGGTCCAGCCGTATGCGCGTCAAGAAGTAACAAACATACACACACACTCACAAACTATCGCCTTTATAATATCAGTGTGAAGTGTGATTAGTATGAGTAGCTTTTTCCCGTGATTTCGCTCGCGATAAAATAGCCTATAACCGTTTCCGAGGACTCATCTATCTTTGTACCTAAATTCATCAAAGTCGGCGATTTAGGCGTGGAAGCGAAACAAATCCACATTCGCATTTATAATATTTATTAGTATGGCCAGTAAAAGGATAAGAAATAAAGTCAATTTTGTCTCTGTCATCTATGACCTAGGCTAGAGTCAAGAGCAAACCCATCTCTAATAAAAAAAACAATTATCCAATGACAAGAAAAGTAAAAAAAAATACAAAACCTTCAAGTGTTGAAATGAATCAACTGAAGAATACTTATCTAAAACGGTACGACACGACTTTGTGTAATTAACGCCTTTTTATTTTAGGACCATACATGAAAGGATACGATATGCAAATTAAAAACGTATTCCATTACTATTTCCATGCATGAGTTTTTAACAAACATCAATTGAAGATCGTCAAACGATTTGATACTCTTTGCGCTACCCAGGACGTCGTCGTGTGAGAATAATCTGTTTGCACAAGCCCTTAATAGTATTTGTTGAATAAACTAAGCAAATACTTTACTTTGAGTTATCTGAGTCTTGGGATTTGTTCTGATACCGTTGTAAAGGTTTTTTTATCAAAGCACTTTGGGCTAGACTGAAGAGTATTAAGATCTTGTATGTTTGCGGTTACAATCATTTATCATAATTTAAATTATTTAATTGACTTTATTTATTTCATTCTAAATTCATGTTACTATATACTATCTTAAAACTATTTACTTAAACTATTTACATCTACTAAACCTAAGTATGTACTTATACAAAAACAAAGTACCTACACTCAGGCGTCAAAGTATTCCTCCGCATCGCCGTCATCCGGAAACGTGCCCAAAAGACTGGCAGCATTACCACGTTGAATGGCAATGCTAATTCTTTGAGCAAAGAACGAGCCAGCCCTCTGGTCACGCAAAGTGTCGATCAGTCGGCGAGATATGTCCTTGAAAAAGAGACGCGCACTCGGACCCCGTGATCCAAGCGTTTCGACCCCAAACGGCTCAAAACTGTAATTCCCAATAAAGTTACAGTATTTGCGCCGCTTGAGGACCTCAGCAGCCGCAGCGGCAGCGCCGGCACAGCCTGCTGTACTTGGAACATGCGATGGCGTAAGGGTGTCGACACACGTTGCGCCCCACACCAGAGGCCTACCCACCTTCCACGGCATCAACGTCATACCATCTGGTCTTTTCCCATCGTCCCGTACCAAGCCGCTAGGTTCTAATACCGCAGGTACGCCGGCGGTAACAAAAGCCCGACGAATAATATCGTTGATGCTGGCATGGCGTGCTATGCGGCCTGCGCTCTTGCAGCAAGAAAGACCATGGTGCCCAAGGCTGTCGAATTATTTAATTATTTTAATTTGCTTGGTTTCATTTATTTTCAAATCAAATGTAACCTACAATCATGTAATTTAAATTTATGTAATTTCTATTTGATGTAATGTCAAAAGTGTAGGTATAAGTTGTGTACACCTGTAAGTGACATATTTACACAAAACAATGTTAAATTTAAAATTTACGCAATGTCTTTTGTACATATGTAGTTGGTGTTCCTCAATAATTAAAATTAAAATAAAAATAATTGAAGTTTCATCCGATACTGACGAACCCATTAAGAAAAGTGTTTTTAGTGTAGAAACAAACCAAATTCATATTATAATCCAAAGCTTCTAAGTTACAACAGCCTCACCTACTTTGATGTACCAATGTCATCATGATTCCGCCGTGAGAGAGAAGGCGCTAAACAGGACGAATAGCGCTATCCCATTTTCACACTGGATTCATGATGGTATTGCTCCGACATAGAGGGTTGTGCTCATGATCAAATCGAACTTAGTAATAATACAATCTAGATAACTTTCTCTTCTCAGAAATGGACAAATGTTGAACATTCCCAGAAAGCGTTTAATAGCCCAGATGTGGTCGAGCAGTCTCCTAATTACTCATGAGATCCTGGTACTTCCACAGTTCAAAGTTGAGTAGGCAACCTGATTAAATGCCAGTTGCAACTATCTCGACGTAATTTATGCTCACTATCTGTTGAATATATTACATATAATTGATATAATATGTCGGCAAAGTTAATGTACTTTACGCAAACAATTGATGTTAATTATTGAAAAGATTTGTTTGTTCCGGCCGCCATTACTGTTATGGGAGTGTGCCAAATATCTCGTCTTTAAGATAAAGGTGTATGTTTTGAAGTGATACAAGTAATTACGCTTGTGGATGGATGTAAATGGATTAAAAGGAAAATATTGCGTCTTTTAAAGGGTACGTACGTTAGCGAAAGTTGTTATTGTACCTTAAATATGGAAGGAAAAGTTTCAGTATTTGCGCTGAACGTTTGGCCTCTGACCTTTGCTTCGTTAAGACAAACTTTTTCACGGTATTCATGACAAGCTGTCATATGGCTTCATCGGTAAACTTTCCATAATATTTCCTTCGCCAATGTTCCTAAGGGGTTGATAGAAAAAAAAAACATTTTTCTCCATAAAGTTGTAAACTGCGCATAATGTTACATGATGTTTACAGTTAGCTAACGTTTACCTTTAAAGGGGATTTAATATCAACCAGATTATTAAATGAAGCTTTTGCAAAAGCCCTTAAGTATTGAGAACGATATTATATATTATCTGATATGTCACTCACGATGAATACCTATGTATCACAAGATGTTACTAATCTTATTTTGTATATACCGCTTTTTATACAAAATTAATAATGAATGTTTTTCGCCCCGACAATCCAATAACATTTTTTCTCGGATCTCATCTCCGCTTCGTCTTTTCTAGAATTTCAGGATTTTTTCATTAATTTTTGATATGATTCAGAACTTACGGAGGAAAAACGAAAGGCTTTGACTTTGAAGTTTAACTTATTCATGTTGATCAAACTAATTTTAAGTAGGCTGAAATAGAAATATCCTTTTTTATATTTTTTCCTATAAAATATTCAGTTTTAGAAAATTGAAGTATTAAGTATACACAAAAACGGTATGGTACCGTATCGTATCTACAAATATAATCAAAAAAGTAAGGAATATTATGTCATTAAATATAATAAATTGATTAAATTTGTGTAAAGAAGGATTTCATAAAATCTTGTAAACTAGTTATCTGCCAAAGTTAAACATCGCTTAATGGACCGTATCCTCAATAGATTTCTTCTAAATCTCTCAGAAACGATTCAATAGGTCTAAATTCTTTCTTGGCAGCATTCATTTGTTTGCTGTGAAGTATTTGTTCAGAAACCATTTAGATTTAGAAATACATACCTCTATATATATATATATATTATGATTCTTGTCTGTTAGGACAATATTATTTAAACCATAGTATATTAAGTTATCAGCTATATTACTTAAGTTACTGCTTTTGAACTGAAATGTTATTGGAAAACGTTGTCCATAACTTAAACAAATAGTTAATTCAGATGTCTAAATTACATTGAAAAGTAATTTGTTTGTAATAATAGAAGATAGGATTCAGGGCATTTACCTAATTCCATTAAAAATATTGATTTTATTTATTTAGTTTCTTTTGAATTTGAGGTTATCATGTATATACTCGTAGTCAAATTTAAACCTATTTAGTTATAGGATATTGACCTTTATTACAAATTTCTTTTTTTTATTATTGACTTGCGTTTGACCACTATCTCACCTGATGGTAAGCGATTATGTGGTCGTCTATAGAGCACGCTTGCCTAGAACTAACCCTTTTAGTCTTGACTCAAAGACCCTTAAGGCTGGAGCCATCAGGAAGCCATTAAGCCAAAAGCCACAGGTAGCCTTCAGGACTCTGACAGGAAATACCACTCTTTAGCTGTACTCTCATACAATGAAGGTATACCCAAATACTAAAAAAAATTGTACAAACCGTAAAAGTGTTGAAATTCATTATTATCTTAGTGATTACTTACAGTTTAATGTGTCAGCGTAATGTAATCGATTTAGTTAAAAAGCTCGCTGTAACTTAATTCGTACTTGATCAAGATTGACAACATTAAAGTTCATCACTTTCTATTTGGTTCACGTACCCATTACTCGAATTAATTAAGAGCTAAGTTCTATGTTGACAATCGCCAATTGCCCAATTTGACTAATGATTTTTACTTTTCACGAACAAAGCTTGCTTACCGAAAGCTGGAAAAATTATTGCTACAAAAAAATACTATCATATTTTCCTCTTTAGAAAACTTCGGAAGTCGGTATTCGCTCTACATTGATTAGTAAACAATGAAATCGTTAAACAATTGTGTTTTGTAAGTCTTCCGGAATTCGTCCTTGGTGCGGAGTTGTTATCAAACGTCCAAGTTCTTTGTTGCCACGTGACTCAGGACACAAGGGGACCTATACTCTGAATAAATACGTATTTTCTGGTAAATATTTTAACGTCAGTATTTACTAGTAATGAGAACCACGTATGTTTATTTCTATATTCATGAATAAGGAAAGATAATGCTATGGGTATTTTTTACGTTCTAAGTATTTGACGTAGGTTTATTTAGTTATATTTTTATTTATGTACTAACGCTAGATATAAGGAAAGTTACCAACAAAATGGATTTCTATTATCCGATTTTTTAAATAAATAGTAGTAATAATAAAGAGCCTCTCTCTGGAGCCCTGACCGTCGGTAGCTTGGACCTTGTTCCTTATACCAGTGGGCTACTATTTTATTTATTTTAAATGTTTTTTTTTGTATTTTTAAGAAATATTTAAAATGTAAATACCTAAGTATGTAAGGAAAATAAATAAAGAGAATAATAATAATAATATGACGAGGAATAGATAACAAGGTATACAGATATATTCTTAGAATTTATTATAAACTAAAATAGGAGGCGGTTATGGTCATTTTTTAATGGACATAGGGATTTCTGACATAACTGTTCATTTCTGGATAAGAAAAAAAAATGTGGTTAATGTGTATGGTGCGTAGAAAGGAAAACGGTTAAAAATATCAATATTGTATTGTTTGTTGTATCCTTGTATGACACACTTTCAGGAAAAACAACAGAAGAAAATAATGTGACAAACCAATGTGGAATAATTGGTTGGATTTATTGAAAACGGCGATTTCATTCATAATGTCGCAAGTTATTGTTGTATAAATTATTTTTCAAACTAATAAAAAACGTCTGTAAGGACCAGGTAAGGACTTAGAAAAAAAATAGCTAAAAAACTATCATGAATGTTCCCAAATTACATCAAAACATCCGGTCGCGAACGTTATACAGTTAGCCGGGACTGAATGAGGAATCCGGACTCCGTGTGATGCGGATTCAGTTCCAGCCAACTTTTTTAAAGTCATACTGGCCTGTTGGTCGAGTGGTTAGTGACTCTGACTACTAAACCGGAGGTCGTGGGTTCGGTTCCCAGCCAGGACAAATCTTTGTGTGACGAGCATGATCATCTGTTCTGTGTCTGGGTGTAATTCGTCTATAATATGTATGTATTTAGGAATATATAAGTTTTTCATTTTTTAAGTTGTCTGCTTGCACAGGTTCTGCCTAGTTTGGGATCGGATGACCGTGTGTGAGTTGTCCCAAGATATTAATTTTTTAATTAATTAATTGATATTAATACATCCAAAACTTCCAGTAAAATATTCCACCAACACCCCTCTTCTCCGCGATCGGGTAAAGTAGTGTACTACAACAGTATGCAAATAACTGTAGAAAAAGACACGAGCAGGTGCGCGCGCGCCGCCCTCTCGTTCCCACGCGGCGCACCGCACACGTGGTCAACGACATGGGAATACACTCACTACGCGATACTACTGTTTTATAAACAGTATGGCTCGTATCACTCGACTTCCCCCTGCAATTTTTTAGGGTCAATCGTGTGACCAAAAAAAATGGGTGTGTGATAGCGTGTTATGCATTTATTACCATTGTTCACGTTAAGTTACATAAAATGAACAGTCAATAATATATTCACACGCTTTAATTTTTTTTTTTTTTTTTTATTCGCACTCGTGCGGAAAAATGCAGTAGCCAGTAAATTTATTCATCATCTGCCTAGTCTTTTCACAACTATATTGGGTTCAACTATGTCGGTTTCCAGTCAAACTGGATTCAGCTGAATACCAGTATTTTACGTGGAGCGGCTGCCTACCAGACCTCCACAACTTATAAACTGAATAACACGGTGCTCCTTGGCAAGACTGGTGTCAGATTTTCTAGCCAAATGTCTACAAATGACAGCCGGGACAAACGAGAAGCCAGTCGATTTATTGGTTTATGAAATTTGGAATTTTGTTTTCGAGAAAGTGTGTTGACAAACTTCGTTTGATACACGGGAGCATTTGTCATTGCACTGTATCGGCTCCATAACAGCTCAGGCGTCTATTCCTTGTCGACTGCAATGACAAAGTTTGCCTGCCACGTTTAAAAAAATACTTTACCACATTATCCACTCTTAATTAAACCTACACTTAGTAAAAGCTAGGCCCATTATTAACAAACAGGTACCACAATATGCAGATAACTGTCGGTATCGGTCGGCAGGTGCGCCCGCGCCTCCCCCAGTTCCCACGCACACAGTTACCCATGCATTCACTTCGCACATGTGCAATGTGCACTTTATTGCTAACTTCACTAAATTATTGCTTCTTTTACTTTCACTTGGAAGTTTATGAGTTCGTGCTTTTTGCAAAAACTACTCGATAAATGTACAGTAGTCCAGAAGTATCAATTGATGTAAGGGACGTTTACCCAAAATGCCAAATTGCCCCTACGACAGTTAACGTAAGGTTCATTTACGCAAAATGTAAAATGTCCCTTACGTTAGTATCGATGTACTTACTTATAACTACAGTGGAGTGAATAGTTGTCGCACTGTCTACTGAGGAGGTAGATAACTCTAATAAGCATTCTGCGAACGCGTCGCCGCGCCGCTTATAAGCTGGCATGGGATTTGTCGGCAGTAAAAGGGCTTTTCCAAATTATATAGAGAGAGGACTTTTAAAAGCCCAGAGGTGAGGCTTATAGCTTATAAATGTGGGAAAACATCACGCCTCTATTTCCCGAACGGTTAGCCTGAGATGTACCTACTTACAGACACCTAGGTTTCCATCAATTTGGCAGTTTTGATGAGTTATGACAGCTTGATGTGAAGCTGTTAAAACTCATCAAAACTGTAAAATTTTCCCAATTAAGCTTGAACCTAATGCTTTAGCAATAAAGTTGGTAATATATTAAAGAAATTTGACAGACTGTTGTAGCCTGATGTGCTGGCGAACAAATATTATGGGCTGATAATGTATAGTAGGGTGCCGCTCATGTAGAATAAGAATATCTGCTCTATTTTCAAAAGCTATATCGCTCAAATGACCTAACGTTTACTTCATCTAACAACACTTTATGTAACGTTCCTTTAGTATATTTTTTTTTTAATATAACGTTACTTTGATGCAATTATCATTTTGTATAACTAACGTTTGATCTAATTGTTAAACAGGGTACTCCGATTCGGATAGATTGTGTTCGAATGGGATTACGGGAGCTAGAGTGAGCGAGCAAAGCGAGCGAACTGATGCTAGCTGTCAAACGTAATTAACAACCGTCCGCTCCTATAAATATCTCCACACCTAATAGTTCACTCAACTTAGTCTAAAATATAGTATCTAATATACACTTGAGTTTCTGCGTAGGCGTGCACTTGCCGTTGAAATGATGTATCATATATACCATCAATATACACTAGTATTGCCTCACATCACCAGCATATCTACGGGATATTTCACCATCACGCGAGTCGAATCACGCGTCGAAAGCACTCCAGTTGAATAAGCTTACTATCTGTAGTGATAATAGCCATACGTACTATGTAAGGTGATAGCAGTGATGCAACTTGCACGTGCATATTTAAATGTCATCGTGTAAAGTTATAAAACCTAGGACTAAATATAGCATAGGTACTCATAATCTACTCGTCACCTTCCTACGCTCTTGTCCTATGTTACTTGGGGTCTCTTTTATAACGTTCCTTTCACAATCCATCCATCTTTTTTTTGGCCTCTCTGTCCTTCTCCATTCATCCTCATTGGTATTCATACTCATAGTCTACTATGTAAACATGAACAGGTGAGAACGATCTAAGTATCCACCATCAGACAACAAGACATCATATTCGCCACGGTGACATGGTGGACGGGGACACCCCACGAGGGAAATTTGGACTATCGGATTTTTTGTTTTTTCTCTCTTCTGATAAATGATATTTATTTTGCGAGTAGATTAAACATAACACTTTTACACGTCAATCTTTTTTGGTGTTTTAAACTAGATGAGGCCGGTGTTTCCTAGCTGACTACCCTGAGAAGAAACACCGAAACAAACTCAGAGGTCAAAGTCTCTTTTAAAGTCCATACAATCGTACTGGTCAAATCATATGAGAACCATGTAGGTTAATGTCTGAAGCGCCACACAGATTTGAGTGGACCTGTCCAGTCAGTGCAAGCCTTTGTCAGTAGTCGAGTAGCTCAACTCAACATTAAGGAGCTCACCGACCCGACGAACAATGCCAAAGAAAGGACATTTGGGTAGGCCGCAAAAGTACTCAAACTGCCAGACATCGTTAATAATACTTGAAAGAAGAAAGAAAAAGATAATAATAACCCATTTCGTCCTCATATTATATTCACAAGAATTAATTAAAAAAAAATACTTTAAAAAGTAAGAATTAATGTCAAACATAATAAATTAAAATAATTTTCAACTACCTGGGGCCTGGGTAACTTCTGAGCACGCTCCATCATCGACCTCATCGTAGCTTAATCTAGATCTGGGTGCCAATTCTACAATTATTTTTTTCGCATCACAGTCGCAATCTGAAAAAAAAAATATGAAAAACCACGTGAAAATCTGTTCGTGTTTTCTTTGCAAATTAGAACAAATATTTGATAACCTCGCGAAATAACGGTAGCTGCGTTACACCTGATTTTTAATTAGGGCCAAGGTTACCGCGTTATCGTAACATAACAGCTCTTTCTCAAATTAACATTGTTTTTGCCAAAGACATAAGGTACTCTACCTACAAGATTTCGATCGCGAAAATGCCAGGAAAGTGCTAGGGTTTAATAGGCAACAAGATAATCAAGGTAATCATTAAAGTAATTAGTGAATCGAGAAGATTTTATGAGAAATCTCGTATAGGTACTACGGGTACTTAGCCGCCCACGATGATTCGGGATTCCCATGATAAGTGAAACATAGTGCCGAATATTCAAGAAGAGAATTACTCGGAATGCTATTTAATAATGCTTAGATAATATGCTATTTATCAATGCTTAGGTAATAATAATAAGTTTATTTCAGATCATTTGGCTGCTAACATTGCATGTCGAGGAGTCTCCATTTAGGCATAGAAGATTCCTGTAGTTTAAGGCTCCGCTCTTCCCATACATTATATACTTATAGATACATAACAAAAAGAAAATAAATAAGTGTGTGTGTGTATTTCTACGTGTATGTGTGTATGTATGTGTGAAAGAGAGAAACAGATTCGGAGTGCACATGTTAGTCTTAAGAAGCGAAAAACATGACTTTATATTATTTATTGTTAAGTCACACGTTGGTAAGGTATTATCGATAATGCTATTAACATAAGCTTTTATGATAACATTCGCTTAAATTATTCAAAATGACTGTCCTAATATTCGTCCTATGCATCTAGAAGCCTAGCAATAGTTCTGTTACTACTTTTTAAATTTTATCAGTTTTGTTTATAAAATGTCAACTTGTCTCTCTACTTCCACTTAATTGATTGTTCCATTCATTGTTTTGATTTTTACCTACATATTAAAGCATTGCAGGAAATTGTGGTTAGTAAATATGTCACCACTGACATCAGTATCAGGCTACTTTACCCTAAAACTGCAACAATCAATGTGTGTCATTGAGCGAATCATTTTACCGGTAAATTGTATTGACTCATAAAGAAATAAGTAGAAGAAGTTCAGAGCAGCTCGTGGCTAAATTATAACTGCCGGACGGGTCGATCTCCAAGGTTAAGCGACGCTTGCCGAGGTTGGTCTGTGGATGGGTGACCATTTAACATACCGAGACTCCTCCGTGCCTCGGAAAGCACGTTAAGCCGTTGGTCCCGGCTGTCATTTGTAGATCTTTGGCAGTCGTTACGGATAGTCAGAAGTCAGATAATCTGACACCAGTCTTGCCAAGGAGTACCGTGTTACCCAGTTAATGGGTTGTGGAGGTCTGGTAGGCAGCCGCTCCACGTAAAATACTGGTATTCAGCTGAATCCGGTTTGACTGGAAGCCGACCCCAATATAGTTTGGAAAAGGCTAGGCAGATGATGAAGTTCAGAACATTAACATCTGTAATACAAATTATTATCATTGAAAAAACAGGTATAAACTGGCTTTACTTACAACGTAAGCCTTATTTGCTCCATCTGGTATGCTAGTGATAAGCGCATCAACTCAACTGTCATAATCTTAAGAAAACATGCTTTATCTTTATAATTATCTCATTGTCACGAAAACACGAATTCAGCTTAATTTCTTGAAAATCGGAGAATTATGAGAGCAGTGGCGGCCCAGAGGTAACACCGTGACTTAGGAGTAGGAGTCTTTACGGTACAGGAACTTATCGTGAAGAAACCGGCATGGCCCCAAAAATTTAAAGGCATTTAACATCCATCAATATTCTCCATAAGAATCTACGAATTTGCGAATGGACAACTAGGAGACACTTTATTATTATATTTTTAGTGTTAATGTTGTTGTTCAAAAGTGCCTTTTAATGGTCTAATTGACAGCTAGAACATAAGACCAGTAAAAACATTATAAGACCTACCATTATTTGCCCCTGCATTACCATAAGGTTGGTAGAAATTGCCTGAGACATTTTAGTCCACCTCTGTCCGTTTGTGTGCGTAAATTTTCAAACAAATAATGTATGGGCTAATAATGCTTATTCTCGCTGAGTACAATATCCATAGCTAACTATATCTCGTTAAATTCTATCTTTATCTCCGTGCTCATAACATGCACAAATATTAGAGCATCCATCTCTCTTAGTGATAGCCGATTGCCCTAATTTGACTATCTGTAACGAGCATTAATTTATTTATTAATGATCGTGCTACATTCCAGGCTATCTAACGATTAGTTATTTCTGACCTGGACTAGAAACTGATAGTTGTACAATTATGTCATGCGCACGACATAATAGTGTTGTTGTAACTATCGAAATAATCAAGCACAGCACACCATATTATGCATTCAGATTAGATCGACAACTTCATTCCCTTGCTATTATTTCAGTTTGTTTGTGGCCGGTGTATCTTCCTCTATACTGTATCTTTTAGTCGTCATCTCAGTCACCCCCTTTCTAAACCTAGAAACTATCATCATCATCATCTGTCACACAGTCCTCCGTTTTTTTGGTCTTCATACTCTAAACTTTTCTCACAAAGTTCTCGTAATTCCTCCGCATGACCATGTTTAAAGCTTCCCACTGCTGAGAAAAAGGTTTAAGGTCGCTTTCCTCCTCTTTAACCCCTAGATCCAATAAATATTATTCACTGTTTGACTTTCATCTTTTAATTATAAATTCATAATTAAAATCCACCCAACTCACAAAGGCTGGATCAAAAGACCATTTCTTTTACATAATTCGGTCCTTAACAACAGATCACCTAACCGCAGACAAAAAAAATATACCTTTTTTTCAATTATGTTGAAGTTGAATTCCACTCTAACCTAACCTAACCGGATGTAGCTGAATACCAGTATTTTACATCGACTGCCTATCTGACTTCCACAACCCAATAACCGATAGGTTGGTAGCGTGGGAAGACTGGTGTTTTCAAATGACAGCCAGGACCAACGGCTTAACGTGCTTTCTGAGGCACGGAGGAAACTCGCAATGTAATGAATGCTCACCCATACACGGACCGACCCTTGACCTTCGAACTTCGACTCGTGCGCCTGTTATTATGTTGTCACGAGCTCCTAACAACCGAATTACTGTTAACAAATGTCGGTATCATTGTCATATTACTCACAAATTCGCCCCCCATGGCTGCAATGCGTAATACATAGATATTACGGAATATTCGCGTCAGTACATATGCGGAATGTTATCAGTCGTGCCCAGTGATGCCCAATTATTGGGCATTATTATCTATTGAGTAAGACGAGGTCGATATGTCATAGTACTCTTAGTTTATTTGTATTGGGCCGAAAGGTATTTTGTTAATAGGGGAATAATTTTCCTGAGTAGTTTGTTGACTTTGGTGTTGTCTTTACCAATGTTATTAATCTTCTTTCTTTCTTTCTTCTGTTGCGTCAATTTACTGATTGAGTTTTTCTTTTCGCAACTTCACTTCTGTGGCTTGTATCACAGGAACCCTGATTTTCACCGGGATAAAGAGCAGCCTTGAACAGTTAGTGACTGTGTAGTTCTATCAGAACTTCCGGAATTAGATTTTTATTAAGAAACCTTAATCCTTAAACCCAATTTTACCTCTTTATTAAAAGTACTACTTTTGATAACTACGGGAAAAACTTCAAAGCTTCAAGCGACGGAAGGTCGTCACGTTTGAGTTACTTTCCGTACTAATTGCAGACAAACCGACTATTACTTATTTGCATAGCATAGTAGTTAGGTCGCCTACATGGCATGG
Source organism: Mamestra configurata (assembly GCA_002192655.3). NCBI lineage: Eukaryota > Metazoa > Arthropoda > Insecta > Lepidoptera > Noctuidae > Mamestra > Mamestra configurata. Next base: position 310,193 of record NDFZ01005397.1, on the reverse strand, counting down.
CAGGTATACTGAAGGTCAAGTCATGTCAATAGCCCTCAGTTACTGGCCAGACATATGCCAGGTTTTAAAAGTTTAAATAGGGATCCGATTAGTTGGCAATCGTTCATTTCTGAAAGGGAAAAATACCTAGAAAATATTCTAGGGTCTATTTTATTTGAAAGGATGAAAGGGTATTTTAGGAATATTGATTATTAAGTACGAGAGTTTGATTGTGTTAAGCAAACTCAAATAATTTATTTCAATTGAAACATTTACAGGCCTTTTCGGTTGGTCAGTTAAAAATATGAAGCTAGATGGTGAAATATATGTATGTCACCGGAAAATAGCAAAAATAACTTGAGAGATTGTAAACTCTCGATAAATTGTCAACTTTTTTCGCATCAAAATTTGATAATATATAATCTCTTGAAGTCATTCCGAAAAATTGTGTACTGATATAAACTGGCGACCAATCAGCTCTCTGGTCTACAATTTCTCTGTTTTGGCGTGATAGTTAAATTGGAAACTTGACCCCTCATTGGTCTTTGTTTCCTCTGAAAAGACCAATGAGAGCCTTGTTTCCAGGTTTTGATGACACGAAAACAGATAAACTGTAGACTTGTGCTCTGATTGGTCGCCATTTTATTATAATCTACAATTTCTCGGAATGTCTTCGAGAGATTATAGATTATCAAATTTTGATGCGTAAAAAAGTATTCCAAATGTTCAGTTGACAATTTATCGAGAGTTTACAATCTCTCAAGTTATTTTATAATCTTACGGAGTTTGCTATTTTTCGGTGACAAATATATATACTATAATGAAATAGGTATAAGCGATAGGTACTCAATAGCTTACAGTTAACTAAGATGAAGCGATGGATACGTTTGTTGAATCGATACATCACTATAATAGGTAAACATCAAACACACGAGGTCTATTGAGAAGCTCATTATCCGAAAATCGATTGAATGTCCATTGAAACTAAATCGTTCCCGCGTAATAATTGGTATCCGACCGCTCTCTCTCCCCAGTCTCTCTATACTAATTAGTTAACAGCGTCATTATACAACCAAAATACTGCAAAAACGCTAAATACCATGATCGTCTAGTATTTAAAACACTGGGTGATAGTTGTACAATAAAAAACTTTTTTATATAAAAATACAACCGACCTCCAAATAAAACAAAAACACTACAAAGTATAAAATAACTTTAATTTCGGATGTCGGTGTTTTTGGTTGTTTCTTCATATTTTAACGCCGACTTCCGAAATTAAAGTTAATTTTTATTTGGAAGTCGGTTGTATTTTTTTGTAAAAGTTTTTTATTTTTCAATTTTTAGTGGTAACCCACGCAAGCAAAACGCGCAATTTCGTTTACTTACTTCGATGAAATATTTTCTATTTCCTTAAGCTATTTTGATTTAAAAACCAAACCACTAAACCGATTTTGATGAAATTTCTATTTATTTATTTATTTATTTATTTATTTGGTTAACCAACAATTGTGTACACATAACATCACAAGTTACATTGTATACTCTTTAACAAGTGCAACAATTAATTAATGGTTAACACCTCATGCATAATTTATGGTTCTATGGGTCTATGGGAACAATCGTATGATGAATGAATTTTTCAAATCGGTTCATAAATGACAAAGTTATGAGGTAACAAACGTAATTAAAAAATACAACCGAATTGGGAACCTCCACCTTTTTTTGAAGTCGGTTAATAAACCTAGGGTATTCAGCAAGGTTATAAGAGAGTAGTCAGCCGAGGGTGCGCCAAAGGCACTTAAGTATTTTCATTAGTTAAAGTGTTTTAGTGGATATCTATCTAGACTCGACTTGTATCTAAAGGTAGTTTAAAGACTGAGGCCCAATGTCATCAAACTTTTTTAAATATTAAAATATTATGATGTCCATCATATTAAAGATCAGAAGGACCACTAGGGAAGACTAATGGGGAATTGTACTAGGTAGAACAAATATAATTCTACATACTTAGTCCGTCTGTTAGATTATCAAAAAAATATTGGACACGTATTTTTTTGTTGACGTGAAATAATAAAAAATACGTGTCCAATATTTTTTGGAAATCTATCAGACGGACTAATTCGATTTTACCTTTCACTTATTTACCTAGCCTTGATACAGGCTTGGCAAATGAAGCAATTCTATTGGTTCTTAAAAACACATCCCTCGCTACGCGTCTCTGGTGGAAATGTACCCTAAAGCTGGTTACTGACCGGTGTTATGGGCCGTAATGTAACATTTTGAATGAAAGTTTTTTTTTTTTTTTTTTTTTTTTTTTTTTACATTGTTCTCATATATAGAAGCAACAAGGTATTTGTAACCAGGATTTTTGTAAACATAAAATGATTTAAAAGAGTGTCCGTGGAGTTTCTTGCACGTTCTTCTCCATAGAGATCTACGCTTTCGAACGTGCAAATAGCTTCATGTTTTTGACGGACTGACTTTGACAATTCAAAAGTACCTGATAATGGTTTATTTGAAATAAATGCTTTGACTTT
>NDFZ01005397.1:291475-301779 GCA_002192655.3 Mamestra configurata | reverse complement strand
TTTCCGTAAATGGGAGGGGGGGGGGGTGGGGGGTTGCCATAATCACCACGCTTGTCAAGCGGCTCGGCGATCGCAGTGTAGCTGTTGCAATGCACACAGAATACTGCTGCCCATTCTCTGGTGAGTTCCTCAGTCGCCTCTTACGACACCCACGGGAAGTGATGGGATGGTGCTATTCTTTTACGTCCGACACCATACAGAACCTGCAAAGTACACGATTTGCACACAAATGTGCATTTTTTAATACTAGGCATCACCTAAACTGTTGCACTATCGTAAGTCTAAAAGCTTAGTTTGTAGGTACATAAAAGCACACTGTTTTTCGCAGCATTTTTACTGCTGTAGTGCAGTTTAAAAACATAGTAAATACTTTTATTAGGACATAAACAACATAAGTTGTCGCCCATTGTTACAACACAGGCATTACTTTCGTATTAAATTCACAACCGTCTCAAAAAGATATCGACAATACCAACATTTTCCTAAAAACCTGTTTTATGCAAACAAACTTCGCTAAATCCATTGAATAGCTTCCCAGAATCTAGTTTAGCAGCTACTAACACCAATTATGATATTGTTGCGTCCCGACACAATGGCGAGGCCGGTAGGGGGCGCCACGGGGCACAATAGGCCCTACGTGCCGATAATGGGCTCTACAAACAGGTTCGCGGCAACTAATGGACGTATCGGGTTTCACTCAGCGGAAGAGGAAACTGTCTTATTAGTGTTTGGTCAATAATTAAGTACCTAGGTAAGTAAGTCTATCTTCAAGTTTTACTAATGGCTTTAGTTTATCACAAGAAAGTATGATTGATTTCTCTTCTTTTCAATTCTCTGACCCCATTTGTGACGCTTTGACCTACATCCTATTAAGTCAGTTAAGTTAAGGTTTCCACTAGCAAGGAACTCGCATGAAAGTTATAAATGATACATGATATTTATTTTGCAAGTAGGTTAAACATAACACTTTTACACGTCAATCTTTTTTTTGTTCATTTTAAGCTAGATAAGGCCGGTGTTTCCTAGCTGACTACCCTGAGAAGAAACACCGAAACAAACTCAGAGGTCACATTCACAACGTCTTTTTAAAAGTCTATACCATTCCATACTGGTCAAATCATATGAGAATCATGTAGGTTAATGTTTGAGGTGGCCTTTTGAGGATAGCGCCACACAGATTTGAGTGGAACTGGCCTGTCCAGACAGTGCAAGCATTTATCTTTCAGTTATCGTGTAGCTCAAACTTAGAACTTTAAGGAGCTCAACGATTTGACGAACAATACCAAAGTAAGGACATTTGGGTAGGCCGCATAAAGAACTCAAACTGCCAGTCTAGCTATAATGAAACCCTAACATGGCGATCTACATAGTCCCCACATTCACAATACGTTATTTGAGAACCATGCAGACTAGTGTCTGAAATGATCTTTTGAGGAAAGAACCACACAGATTTGAGTGGACCTATACAGTCAGTGCAAGCTTTTGTCAGTAGTCGAGTAGCTCAACTTAGAAACATTAAGGAGCTCAACGACCCGACGAACAATGCCAAAGAAAAGACATTTGGGTAGGTCGCAAAAGTACTCAAACTGCCAGACATCGTTAAAAATACTTAGTTGAATTATTAATAGTTTTATTTAATTATTAATAGTTAGTTTAAAAACATTGCGGGGCCTCTCAGACTAAACTGACGAGACAAACACCATTCTACTAGATACTAACCTACTCATTATTTTTTATTCCTAAAATACAAAGGTTAACAAGAAAAGAGCACTGCCGATTCCCAGCCATCCGTTCCATTTTCCGGAAAGTTAATTATACATTGCGATTTAATCTGAAACTTTTGTCCTGTGTCCTAACTGTTCCTCAACTGTAGTGGGTGTCGTTATACGGAGATAGGACAACTTGTACAGCTGGGGATGGATTTATATCCACCTACCTACGTGAGTTAACAATTATTTCATTAGTTCAGTATAGTGATGGAAGATTGACTAAGCTCTAATAAAAAAATAGGTTGAGAAATGAGTTTAATTTAACAAAAACAGAATTAATTTCTTTAGCTAAGCTTCCAAACTCATCAGCTGTCTAGCCTTTTTCCAACTATATCGAGTCGGCTTCCAGTCAAACCGGATTCAGCTGACTACCAGTATTTTCCATGGAGCGGCTGCCTACCAGACCTTCACAACCCATTAACTGGGGAACACAGTTTTTTTTTCAAGATTGGTGTCAGATTTTCTGGCTTCTGTCAATGCGTTACGACTAGAATAGATAGGTCAAATCATTTTATTAATTCAATCCCGAAAAAAAATTCCAGTGGGTCTGGGATAGCTTATTAAATAATGAGATAAAGTTTGAGAAAATGTCGTAGATAGGTCGTCGTGGCTTGAAAGGTCAAACATTTCTCGGGCAGATGAACTGTTTTGTTACCAGAGAATAAAAACCTAACAAAAGAGATACTATCGGATGATAATGTGGTAATTATTGACGCTGACGAGCGATTTATGAAAGGTAATTGAGGTTAAAACTTGCTTTATCGAAGGTCATTAGTCTTTCAACTTGAAAAGGGTTTCTTAACCTAAAGTTCTAGTTCATGTCTGCATACTTTAACTTAGTTCAAGATAATGTGAAGTTCAGGCTAATCGACCACCGTTAGTTAAACTTCTTCAGCCCCTATGGAAACTTTATAACTAAGTGAAAGCTGGCTCAGCCACTTGATTGTAGTCCTTTATTTTTCGAGTCACAATGGAATCGCTGGGCGAACTAATCGTTTGTATTTGGGACGAAACAATTAATTGTGTCTCGGTACTATTGTGATATCATCCATTGATTGACCATCATTATTTGGACCAAAATAATTGGGAGTAAGTATAAAAGAGTAATTTCTTTAATGACTTCTTTGCCAAATGAATAGAGAGATGGAATATTTTTTTGTAATCCTCTTGTTACTGTTGCCGCCAATGGCGTCAATCCTGCAATTATGATATTTTTAACACTTTTGCGCTCATTCCTCAAATTCGAACCAGTTTGCAGCTTATCTCCTAAACAGGAAATATTACTACTTCATTTATTTTTAACAATCACTGCACATCGTTAATATTTTTGTTCCAAACATCTAAACAGCTTGTTACGCTCCATAATGACAAAACCATTCAGTAGTGTTGTGTTTGTCAAAATATAATCCACAAATGTGCCATTTTGTATGGAGTGGAGATATTATTGTAACATGAAGTGAAAGAAAACCTGTAATACCTGTTTTGTGTCCGGTTTGAAGTTGCGCAAGAGGGATGGATGGGAGAATATCGGAGGACATCAATAGGGGTCCGAAACACGAGTCAGCTCGTTATTATTTGTGGCGACTATAAAACTAAAGACTATATTTGTATTGGTCTTGTTTTTGAGTGAGTAATGCAAAGGGTTTATTTATTGTAAGTGTAGTGCAGATTGATTACGGAGCTCCTGGTTAAATAATAAAAAAAAATAAGTTTATTTTTCATTGATATACAACTATGCAGTTTTACAACAATAAAAGGTGTTTTCGTTGAACTCCAGTACCCAGTACAAGATTAAACTTTGCGTTTAGGGTACCGGCGTTCTCGCATACAGTTTGAACATATAGCAGAAGTTGTATGACGAGCACAGTATATTAATGAAAATAAAATAAAAACCGCACGGGTCGGTCTTCAGGGTTAAGCAACGCTTGCCGAGTTTTGTCTGTGGATGGGTGGACTATCTTAACATACCGAGACTCCTCGGTGCCTCGGAAAGAACGTTAAGCCGTTGGTCCCGGGTGTCATTTGTAGATCTTTGGCAGACGTTATGGATAGTCAGAAGCCAGATAATCTGACACCAGTCTTGCCAAGGAGTACCGTGTTACCCAGTTAATGGGTTGTAGTGGTCTGGTAGGCAGCCGATCCACGTAAAATACTGGTATTCAGCTGAATCCGGTTTGACTGGAAGCCGACCCCAATATAGTTGGGAAAAGGCAGATGATGATGATAGTGTAGATTGATACTAATATGTCAGCAAGAATATGGAAAGCAGTTACTTATGCACCAACTTGTTTTCAATACTAATTAATTTACCTATGTATGTTGGTTATGGGTTACAGATGTGTGCTAAAGGAGACTGCTTTTAATTTTAGGTGGGCTACATTTTTGTTTCACAATGAACCTGCTCTTGACCTCCATCACGCCTTTTGGAAAACGATAGACGAGTTCTACGATGGAACGAGCGAGCCCAGAGGGTGTACAGAGCGTGTACAAAGCGTGTACATAGCGTGTACAGAGCGTGTACAGAGCGTGTACAAAACGTGTACAGAGCGTGTAAAATGCGTGTACAGATCGTGTATATAGCGTGTACAGGGCCTGTACTTCGGGCTTTGGACGTTATATATTATTAAGAAAAGATTAAGGTGGTAATCCAGGAAACGTTATGTTCTGTAGAGGTATAAATCATTTACACAGAAATTTTAAAGCTCTGAGTTTTGAAGCTTTTGCACAAGAGTTCATAATATCATGAAAAGGTAGGTATTTTAAGGAAAAGTGTTGTATCAAGTAAATATTCTTTAAATTCATCCACTACGTTTAATGATACATTTTTTTTTTACTGTTTTGCAAAGAAAAAAGTTTTTTAGGTATAATTTCATACCACAGTAACGAAAGTAATTTACCTACCCTACATCTTCAAAATTAGCTTATTATTGTCTCCGCAGTTCAGAAAACATTCAACAGTCACTTGGATTCATCTCAACTGTCTTATGATCATGGAGTCTTAAGCATTCTCCAGAATCAGCTTCAAAGGATCTCGAACACAAAGGAAATACACGATTTCAGGCGAACTTTACTTACAGAGCTTCCAGGCGTTAAGCAGAAACGGAATTATTAGGTATTCATTTTGTGAATTCATTTAAATAAGTAGCGTTAGATAAGTTTTAATTATCATTAAATGTGGTTTAAGGATGTTTAATTAAAAATTAAATTGAAAGTAACAGTTATCCAATGCAATAGTTTAATTTGGACTTACTTGCTTTTTACATTTTCTTCTTTTGGGACATCACAAATAAAGACTTCCTCTGGCCTTCCTTGACCACCTGATGTCCTCCAAATAGGACCTAGCGCTCACAACCGGCGAGCGCGCAGATGTATGACCAAGGACAAACCAAAGTAAACAAGGGTCGAATTTATCGTGATTTTATATATGTTAAACAAAATACTGTAGCTACTGTTAGTAATTTGTTGTCCATACATAGGGATGTTTATAAATTTTGGCAAATAAATCATCCATTCATTGAAAATTTTATTCTTACTTACTTCTGTAGGAATCAAAGTGAGAGAACTTTTGAATGTTTCGGAAAACAATTTCAGTATTCAATGCAAGCAATGTACCGTCACTAACCGGTGATAAATGGTTAGTTTTGATAATGTTTTGATAAATGATAATAATTATCAAAACTAACCATTTAGCACCGGTTAGTGACGGTACTTTTGTCACTAACGGCCGGTCTCAATAACGTATATACCTTTAACCAACTGTCAAATTAGCTACCAACAATAGCTGAAACCTCATATTTAAAAGGCGAACATGACGTTTCAGCTAGCGTTAGATACGTTATTGAAACCGGCCGTAAGTGTGACGACCACACCAATCGATCGATTCAAGACCGATATTCGATAGACGTCCGTCGATCGTTGTGGTAACTTTTGTTGTAGTAAACACTCGATCGACGTCGACTAATCCATTCTATCCTCGATCCATCAGTTTGAGTTGCAGCACCCTATTGTCAGTCGCGTGCCCTGCGGCACGTATCGGTGGGTACTAAACGAGCCAGTCAGTAAGTCGGTCACTATGTGCCACTATCTGTGCTGCGTTCGTTGTTTACGCACATTAACAAACTGTGTGATACGGCTTCGTCTACCCCGGAGCCGGAGCAGGAGTGCATGACCAAGAAGTAGGTGGACGTGCATTTTAGATCATCTTTATAGCTTCTAGTGTTTTCTTGGACTGTTAATACAACGTGTAACAGAATCTTCCCCCTCTTAAGGGGCCATTATGAAATTGCGCAGACTGCGAACACAGAAATCGCGAAAAAAAATCGACTGCCCCATCCATATGTGTGCGCATAACTCGACACTATGCACTGAACAGCTAATTTGTTTTGTTGCAATTTCGTGGTTGCTCCCATAGTAAAAGTTGTTCATAATGATGAGTACAATGACCCCTTAAGAGGTATTGCGTTTATTCTGTTGTAGGTTGTATTTATGTTTTCATAGCATTGGGAGTTGTAAACAACTTGATAAAGACATAGATGTCACGGTCGGTTGGTAGGCTTGCTTATTTCTAGGACCATATTTTGAATCAATTTTTTTTTCTTAAAGTCATCATCTTCTTGGTAGCTTGGTAAACTACAAAATTAACTCACTTCTCAAAGTTAATTTACTTCACAAAGATATTTTACTTCTCTATTATAAAGAAGCCTGGAAGGAGATTGGATTGGAGAATTGGGTCTGATCATCCAGAATGATTGAATTTGTTTGGGACTGACCCCAAGTAAATCGGGACAATAGGCAGGAGGAACAAAGCAGAAAGATAATAGCGCCTCTTCGCTTCAAAAACGTGATAAGTCGGACGGTTATTTTTTATTATTTTATAATTGAAATCGCCGTGACCAACTTAATTTAAAAAAAAACGTCAAAAAAAAAAACAAATTAACTGTCGGATTTATCACGTTATTGAAGCAAATAAGGGATAGGTTCAATCCCACCAAACCATTAAAAACGGTCTGAATCTAAAGTCTAAGCTTTAAAATAGGCACTGAACTAGTGTCCAATATCCAACTGTTAATTATACACGGTCAAACTACGTCGCTGTAGACCAAGTTGTAAACTATTTACATATTCACGAGACACCGGTCACGACGCCATGTTGTGACGTCACATAGACCTACTCGTACATAATATTTGTTGAGCGAGGAATGTTGGCGCAGTTCTATAATGAAAAGCAAACGGAAGAAGGAGTAATTCGGCGAAAAATATGTATTTTCGCACGAGTGCGCACCGGTTATAGTCACGGTGGTAATTTAGCCAGTGACTAGTGCTTTTATGCCTACGTACGACTTATTTGTGTACCTTTGCCTAAATAAATTCATCAAGGGGATTTTTCTTTATTCATTATAGCTCGCGTTAGACCACAATCTCACCTGATGGTAAGCGATGACGTGATCATCGATGGAGCACGCTTGCCTAGAAGGAACCAATCACTCTGACTTAAAGATCCCCAGGTTGTCAGGAAACACAGACCCCGGCAGAACTCCTTAGCTGTTTAATGAAAGTATTCCCAAAACGCAAAACGCATAGTGCCATAGTCTGCTGTTGAGGGTACCAGCTATAGTCCGCTCGCCCCGCTCCGCTCGGGCCGCATGTGGCCCGCGGGCCGCATGTGGCCCGCCATTCTTTTCCGTGTGGGACTGTGGCCCATTATTGATGCTAAATTTAGTCAGTGTATCAATGTGTAAGTATCTACACTGTACTGATTCACTCCTTGACGATGTGCTGAGACTATTCCTACTACACTATTAACGTGAAAAAGTTGGCCTATGCCATATGAAACCGGTCCTTTTGTCACAAATTAAAAAAGTCCCATTCATGTAGATACTATTAAAATATGTAGAATTTTATTTGACCTTAGGTTATTGCGGCCCATCATGACAATAGTTGAAGCGCAATGTGGCCCTGAGAGAAAAAAGGTTGAGTGCCGCTGGTATAAAGTAAGGCCACTTGTTGGCACGCGTTCTTTTGCCGCTCAAATTTGTTTTTGCTGATTATGCTGCGCTTAAATGCACCGTTTGTATCAGCAAGCTTTCATTGTGTTTCATTGTGTCGGGCAATGAACCATCGATTTTCGAAACAGCATTTATTGAAGTCGCTACATTTGATGAGAAGTACTTTGAAAAAGCATCCACATGCATTGTAGGTACTGTAATTGTACTTCCTCGTTGTTCAAGTGTCGTAAACGCTAAAACTGAGCGCGAGGTTTTGGGTTCGATTCTCGGGTTAGGCAAGATTTTATTGGGTTTTCCATCTGAATTTTCTCAATAGACTTGCTTCTTTGGAGCTTTAATATTACTGGCAAAATGTAGATAAAGGTACACCGTAACACTTTGGGGAGTAAGGCCTGATGTTTTGACTCTGTTATCTAATTGTACAAATAGCTCGTGTCGTCATGAGATAAAAGAAAGGCATGTTATTTCGTTTCTTATGGCTCCGTCACCAGAATTTCACATTTTTTCCTGTTATTTCGCGATTGATTGACGTTATCTGATACGTGATTTACGTTAACGTAAATGGCCTTCAAGTGACGTTGTTTCGCCAAATATCGAGTTAAAGTGATTGTTTTTAGTAATATTATCCTTGTTTGCATTGGAAAGTTGTCTTGAGGATTCTTCTTTGGGTAAAACCACATCTAACTTTTTAATCGGTCTACCGCGCTGGTACCGAGATTTTCCTGGCTATTGACGTCACTGTATTACTAACAAACACATAATTATAAATCATAATGGGTTAGAAGTATTCATCATACTTTCCTATCAGCGTCTGAAAGCAGACCTTATTTTCAAAACGGGTGTTATTGGATTTACTTCCTTAAAATATCTGGCAAATGTGGGCCCCTATAGCCCCTATAGGTACACCTCTGCAAAAGCCCTTACCCTCCGGAGAATACACGGGTTATAACCTTCAGCGGCCATAGTAGTAGACACAGTAGTCAAACAATGGCGTCACACCAGATTAAACCCGCTTGGCCCTCGAGAGGGTTCTTAAACTGTACCTAAAGCAATAACTTATTAAAAGCAATATCTTACTAATCTTAACACATTGCATAATATCGCTCAAGCGTTTCTCCTTTACCAAATAAACACCTAAATTCTTTTTAATTTTGATATCCTCCCCTTTTTCTGCAATCGTAATTATTTAATAGCAAAAAATCTAAACAAAAGTATACCGTACAAAGGAGCCACCACACCTACTTCCTACAGCCCGCCACACGGCACACACACGAACGTTAAAAAACGTCGCGTTTTTGCACCCCGAGTCTTCCTACGGAAGTACCGCGTAGGAAAGAGACGGAGATTCTGAGTACTAAAGTGTGAGTGAGAGGGAAGTCGTGGGAACCGCAGGGGTAGCGATATCCCATACGAGCAGTGAAGTGGGACGGGCATAGTGACCCCTCGCCGCATATGTCCGTCTGAACTAGCTCTAATACCCATGAACGACACCTGTACGTCTGGGAGATCCTTATCGCTAATTTATGCGACAATATGGCAAATTCGTTATTGTGTTTATAGTAGTTTTTAATTACAGGTGCATTAAGGGTTGGGTAATTAAATGAAAAGGAGGGTTATGTATGAAAATAATTTAATTTTCTTTTTGTCCGCAAGCGACGGATATTTACAAGATATGTACACGTTAGTGGTACACGAAATCAACTAGTAAGTATCTATATTTTTTTAATAATTATTAGTCGGTTTCGTTCACCTGATATAGGTAATAAAGCTTTACAAATCACTCATTATTTTCATGAAAAATATCTAAGGCTGAACAATTGTTCACAAATTCACAACCTTCTTCCGATATTTCATCGTAATATGCTTAGATATTTGAAGACTTCGTCGAGTTTCTTTGAATTTTCACATCAAAGAACCAAATATTATAGATACCCAAATGGTATTACAACAAAATTCGATTCGACGACATTTAAAGCTTAGTTTTTTTGGTCCCAAAATACATCTAGTGACTCTGAATAAACTTATACAATATAATATATAACTATCACACAACTTACAAAATAATATTTGATATAAAACTATTTATACAACAGTACAGTCTCCAAAAATATAATTTAGATATTTTTTAAACTCTGAGATCGATACAACAGCGTCCTGTGGCTTGACAACAAAGGAACAACCGACCATATACACAGTGGGCCACGTTGGACACACTTGAGGGTCCATTGCTCTGCTTTAGAGACAAGAGGTCCGAAACTTTGTGACTGAAAATTCAATGAACGCTGGAGGGTTATTGAAACTTCTTCCAATACAATACTAATGAAATTCTTGTTTGAAAATACGACAGTTACTCTTTCAAAGGACCCTTAAAATATTCCGTTTAATTCCACACGATTAGTTCTTAATCGCCAAGCTACAAGACAATAATTCTGATACATTTTATGCACTCCAGTTCTAATAAGCTAGTTCCGCGCCCCACGGCCTGTAGGGCTTTGAACTGTTCTGTGAATACTGGTGGTGGGGTGGATGG
>NDFZ01005397.1:270793-290852 GCA_002192655.3 Mamestra configurata | reverse complement strand
GGAGGTGCAGGCGGCGCTGGGTAATGAGGGTAGCTCGGAGCAGCAGACAAAGGAGCAGCGATCGCAGACATGGCAGTAGGTACAGCTACCGTCGTCGCTGCTGAGGTTACCGGGATGTCCTGCCGAGGTCCTCCTAAGTCTGTGTACCCATGCTGCGGCTGAGGTACGGGCGTCGTCGGGTACTGAGGATAGCCCCAGTTTGTTGACTTCGCGGCTAACTCTCTTTGAGCAGCAAAGCACTGGAGGTGACTCATGAGGCGGAGTCTTAATGGGTCCTGGATGTCAAGCCCCTCGCAGCTGACGAGGTACCTCGCTACTTCAGCAGCACACTCCCGGAACCCAATACTGTGGTAATCCATCGCATATCTCTGAGGGTCGTAAGCAAACGTATCCAGCCCTGGAACAAAGGAGAATGAAGGTTACAAAACGTTTTAATTATCATATTGATTTATTCTATGACGCATTTCTACAATATTAATTCAGTTCTACCGTGTTTGGTTAAAAATTTAAATACGAGACCGTTGTAAAAGTGGCGTGTTCCAGATGGAATAATTAACGATGTTTCAAAAGGTTTCTGCGAAGTTTCGAGCTCACACCGGGAATTTCAAATTCCGTATTTTCTTTGGTCTTTTTAAGCCAGCTATCCGACTCTGCAGATGTTATTTTGCATGTTAATAAGACTTAGACAAAGGTGAATCAGAATAAAGAACACAAAAAGTTCAGTTCATTCAGGAAACGACCCTCCAGTTACCCTTGTGCAACTGGAAAGGGATGGAATATACGAAATTGATGAAGTGCGTAAGGGATGGAAAATTGTAGTAATACTAACGGGAACCCCAAGTTTCCGGCCGTCTTCCGATAGGGAAGGAGACAAACGTAAGATGAGCTCTGAGACCCTTACAAACATTGTGCAGGATGTTCGAGAAATAGATGATTCATTGATGAGTGGCAGGTCAAGGGTGCTTGGTGGCGTCAGTGTGCCACCGGGGCACGAGACCGAAGGGTGAAGAAAACTGTCTATGCAGGATTTTTTGTACTCACTCAACCAGTTTCATTTCTTTTTAAACTTTTTCTTTGTCTGCATTTCGCTTCTTTTATGTTTTACGAGTGCCGTTTCTTTGTAGAGCACGTTTCGTATTTAATTAAATATAATAGAGGCATGGAAATAATATAATTTTTTGTTTTCTGTTAATTATCTTGTTAGAGCGCGGACCTCTGAGAAATGTCAGGCTGGTATTTCATTACCGTTCGCCTACGATCAAATATTTAATTATTATCTTGATATTTTAGTTTTCGTATTTGTTTAATGTCTATTTAATTTTCATTTAAACAATGCCTTATTTTTACTGGCACTTGTTTTATTTCCCTTTATTTTTTAAATAAATTTTCAAAATTAATGGTTCAACAAGAAAATAAATAACTCATAGGAAACTTTAAATGAAAATCAGATGAATTGCGGCCTTATCGCATTCCGCGATCTCTGCCAGGCAAGCTGGGATGGACCTTTATCAGAGCATACTTTTAAGAAACCGATGTCACACTCTAATTAAATCATTCTTAAGCAGACATCTTAACCCCAATGAAGCGTGCAATTGTATTCACTTCCTCCTTCCTTCCTCGGACCGTTTTTTAGCCTATTTTTTGCGCATACGCAGGTGCGACAACCCTTTACATTAGAATCGCTTCCGCTTGTCACGCGGAACACAATGGACGCGTGATGTGATCGAGAGAATGTAGATTTAGAGCTCTTACTTTTATTCAAAAAGGGTTTATATCGTAATTATTGGGTTTTGGAGAGGCACCAAATCCGGTAGGTTTTGTTGTTGTCAAATTTTGTAGATAGAAAGTGTGATAAACATACAAATTTTATTTAATACGACGTGCATAGTAGAGTAGTCGTATAGTTGCTTCAAAATTAAGGCTTTTTCGGACAGACGCGATGCGACATTGTGACAATATTATGAAAACGCGTTTTCATATAAACAGTTTTTAATTGTGGAACATGGAACTATGTCTAAGAAAACGCATTGTCGCATTGTCACGATGCACCCGACTATCACAAAGGCTGTATCAACGCTACTTTTCATTCTCACAGTGAATATTGACTTACAAAACAATTTACCCCAAAAAATATACCCACACAGCGCCACTAAAATAATTGATAAGTCACCCACAATAACCACGATTTAAACAATGCTTAACATTTCAAATCCCCAATCACCGTAACATAAGTTGCGATTAATTCCCCGCTGACGGAGGGTAGTATCTTCATCCCTCGATATTGTGTGGTGACTAGCAGGGAAGCAGGGTGAGAGCGACCCCGCTATGTGTTCCCACGCACCCCCTGCGCATGATTCGCTAACTGATTGATTTATCTTTGCTAATCTGGCGGTGTGCGTGTGAATTTGTTTTAGAGATTTAAGTTTTTGGAAGATAAGTAGACTTTTGACTTTGACTTTTGACTTTGAGTATAAAAAAAAAACTGCAATAATAAAATACAAACTACATTATAAAGATTAAAAAAATACCTCTAAATTAAAAATATATTTAAAAAATTACTTAAAAAACAAATAAAATCCTATACTCAAAATGTTTTGTAAACCATGTATGAACCCAAGATATATAAATGGAACAATAAACTAAAGATAAAATAGTCTTATAATAATAAACTTGCTAATAACAGACTATGCCATCATGCCACATCTAGTAAAATTAAATTCATACATCCATGTTGTGTTTGGTTAACGTACGATGTTCATGTTATCAGTTTACCCACATTTGTTTTTTCTTTGCTATTTTGCTTTGTTATTCTATATACGTACATCTGTGCGAATATTAATCGAATTCATCAAGCAACCAAATGCCATACTTTCCTTTTAACCTAAACCCTAACTTCTTTAAAAACGCATCAAGGTAACCACACAAAGCCCATATGGTCAGTACGCCATGTTGTCTGTTGGCCGAGCCCCAAAATCGGCGCGTACGCACACTGACGTCACGCCTGGTCGACAAAAAATCAGGAAGTCACTAACTGGATCGCTGATACAGTTTTTGTCTCCCTCGCACGGTGAGCGAGGGACGGAGATAGCGAAGGAATATCGATAGGGTGTCAAACCGATATGATATTAATGAAGTGAAGTGATAACTGGTTTAATAGTATCAGTGAAATTTTTATTAAGTTTGAAATATCTAGAAATGTTGAAAAACTTTAAAAGGTCACGAAATATTGAGAAAGAAATTGTATTAGATAAATGACAATCAATTGAGCAAAATACGTCTATATAACCACTAACGATCCGGCCATAATACGCTGAAAATAATGCGCAAAAACAAGTTCCTTCTATATTTCTTGTTTTTCTCAAGGTTTTTACGATGAACGTCAGAGATGACGCAGTGAAACTTCTTAAAATTAAAGAACAGTTACTAAAGTTCAACCACACGTCACATGGTGCAGCTTCCGGATTCCCTCGGTTGTGACACTGACCTTTGGACGGCCAACTGAGCAATTGTGGATGGCAGTGGGCCATCGTGGCCGGAAAGTACTTCTAACTAAAGAGGATGCGGTTTGAGTACACTGAACCATATAGCGACGATTGTGAAGTACTTTTGTAAAAGTTAAATGGTGACCACAAACTGATTTGAAACCACAGATTCGGTTGAAACGGAAGGATGGGACAATTATTTCTGTGAATTTAATATATTTTTTTCCATGATCATTTATGTGCGCAGCCGGAATCGGTAGCACTTGCAATTATAAAAATATTATACCCTCTTTTTAGACTTCGGAACAATAATACAGTGTCAGGGGGGCTACTCTCTAAGCCCGAAGTCCGTAGTTTCGGGCTTAGTTGCGGGCGTATTCTAGTCTGCTGTCAAATCGTGTTGTCATTCATTCTTAGTTCAGGTTCGGAACTAGTCGTAAGTCCGTAGGTGATACGGAGTAGAATACGCTCGCAACTAAGCCCAAAAATACGGACTTCGGGCTTAGAGAGTAGCCCCCCAGTTTTCACTGCCAAACATTACATTAAACTTTTATGTCGGTCAATAACAGGAAATCAATTAAAATTCCCTCAAAAACGATCAATTTCAAATCTTCCGAACACAGACCCACCCAATGCAAACTCCCCGGAATTTTTTCTATCATCTTCATAGATCATTTACCAACGTGTGTTTGTAACAAAAAAACCTCACAGTATGTCCACCTGCCGCCGGGGCCCGGAGCCCTGGGCCTCTGGACCCGGAAGCAAAGCGTGGGAACCAAGGAACAGACCATTTGGAGATGAGCGAGATAGCAATATGATGGCACAGCTGACTTTGTTTATTGTGGGTACATTTAGTTTTTCAGGATGTGAGGCTGTGGTACTGGATTGGTGGGTCATTATGTTACTCTGATGTAATAAAATAGAGTAGTTACACTGTGAAATAAGGAGACAAATCGAACTAGACTTCAATTTGAGTGATATAAACTTCAAACTTGTAGTAAGTACAGTTAAAAAACTCGTTTTGGTAAATTGTTATTGACAGGCTTGCTTTGACCATATCTCTCCTGATAGACTGATAGAAGTAATTTATTTTTGTGTTACAAAATACATATATTTTTTGGGTTCATTGAGGGCCAATGACATGAACTTTTCATGTTTTTTTTTAAATTACTTCGCAATTCCTCTTTATAAAATAAATGATGTTCGGAAAACAGGTTGTTAAATAATCAGTAATAATGTCATGAAATGAAACCATTGCCCTTGTTAAAATCGGAAAAACAAAATTGTTAACTTTTTTTATACGTATTTACTTTGGGCGGAACAAGATCAATCAATTACTGCCATTAAGACCCAATTAATGTTGCTCTGTTCTTAATATTAAAGTTATTAAATATCTTGAGTTTATTGATTTTATAAATAAACGGATGGTAGAAATAATGAAAACGCGCTTGTGTTCTTATTGGGTAGTTTTATTCTTCGTTTGAACAAGTTCGTGAGTTTGTTTGAGCTGTGCACAAAAAACAAGAAAAAAAAATCCCTTCTAAAATGACGAGTTCTATTGTCTAATATTATTGTTTTCTGCATTTATACCTAGCTAGAGAAAGTAAGATCCTGTTATCGAGTTTCTATTTCATTAAACTGTTGTAAAGGCAACAGTTGCAAGTTACAAAAGACAGGAAAAGCGAATCAAATGTGTGCCTTTTGCTTTTAACATTTTTTCTATTATATATTTTTAGCGAATCACCGTTACGGTCGCATCTTTTATTAATTTGCAGGAAACGGAAACGAACCGAACAGGTTTCTGACTATTTAATTGTTGCGTATAACGGAACGGACGCCATGTTTTTTAACATTTTTGCTTTTTATTTTGTTCATGCTCCTTTTTTCGATTTTCAGAACTTTGCTTTGTTTCTCCATTTACAAGGTTTATCCTTCGTAAGTTTGTTTTTTTTTTGCCGGAAGTTTTTTGCTTTGCAAAAACAACGGGCGGCCATTACCGATTCTGTTTGTAAACATGCGGAGTTTTCTTCATAAAATTGTTTGCTAGGCTTCTTTTTATACTTTAATTCGTGTTTAATATTTACCTATATCATGTAATAACTTGAGCTATGAAATCGTATGATATCAGCCTCAAAGCAGTGCCTAGAATATGGTTAGTTTCTAAATTAAGAGTTTTGATGTTGAGTTTTTATCAACTCTTACTTTAGCCTGAAAATCTGTCGTTTTTCGGCATTGTCACTGTAAATTCTCAATTCAAGAAACGGTAATGTGGCTCTCTAAACACTAGAAATGCAGATTTAGAAATATTGCCAAATGAAATTATAAAGAGCCTGGTTTAAATTAGTCAACAACCCTAATCTCTTCATAATTATAGTGAACAGGCTTCTTCTGGGTAGGCTGGGTAGACTAGAGTCAAAAGCAAATCCATCTCAAGTCATCGCCATATCTCCATAGCTATAAACTACAACATCGAGGTCGAAGGATCTATGAATTTCCAAATAAAGTGTACCAACCTTTAGCATGCAGCATTTTCAAGTGGTCCACGGTCAGCTGAAGGATCTCCGCCTTCTCCAGTTTGGCACTGCCCTGCTTCTCGCAGGCGGCGGGCACCAGGCGCTTGAGCTCCGTCAACGAGGTGTTGATGCGGTCGCGCCGCTTCTTCTCGATGACGCCGCGACGTCGCTTGCGCGTCATCAGCTGGCAGGAGTCGCCACCGCCTGGGGACCTGGAATATTTGGATGGAGGTGGGTTAGTTGGAGTTTCCTGTAGGAATTTGATTGAACATTTCTTTCACCAATAGGAGTTTTAGACAAATAATCTCTGAACTATTTAACATCAGAAGGCCAATTCTTGTAGTTAGAAAACGTTCAAATTGATTATTTGATTCTGCGACTGCGATGCGAACGCTTCGCAAAATTACGACTCCGATAAGCCACTGGTTAGCAACATTCTGTGTAGATAATTTGACTTGGGAACATACATTTTGTCGTCTGTACGTGTGCAGCGTGTGTAGTGCAGGTAAACCAGTCAGCTACATCTGGCTTGAAATATCAAAAGGTTTCTGGCCTAGTTACGGTCGTAGGATTTTGGTTCAGATTTTTAATGAATACCTACGTCGTATTGGGATTGGTTTTTCGTGCATGGAGCAGCTTTGATATTGGAAAAAACCTTGTGAAAGAGGATTAAAAATGCCTGAATTATTTTTTACAATTCTGTGAATTTTAATTACGCAACCGGTCTGCACAAGTTTTGATACAACCTGTTGCATGGTCACTAGGTTTTCGTAACGTTATGTAAGCCGATTTTCAGATTCTTTTATTATTTTTTTTAACAAATAACCCTTAGGACACTGCTTGTACTTATTAGGTTCGCATTCACAAACCACACTTTGTTATTAACCCTGAAGTTGCTAACACGGTCCCGTTATGTGCGTATGAAACATTTGTTATTTTTATGTTACGTGTTAGCAACTTTTGGCGTAATTGGGCAATATAAGTGTGTAATGTTCTAGTTTTAATAAATAATCTCATGGTCATACATTGACATGTTTAAACTAACCACAGTAGTCCTTTCCGTTAGTGGACATTTAACAAGATAAAAATGTCTCTTATATGAAATGTTTGAGTAAGCCAGTTTGTTCTTGTCTCGGTAACCTACTTAAATGTAATCAGGAAATAGGCCCGAAGCTATTTACATTATTAATATAAAATATACGTCATTGTGAAGGTATTTTTCCCTTGACATATTTGTACTGGAATCTTTTACTGTGCTATACATATTTTGGCATTTTTTCACCCTATTTTGTAGGGATTTTGAAAAATGCTGGGATTGAAAAAAGGGTCAGGTGCGAGGAATTTGCTTGCTTCGTTGATAAAAAGATTCATGAATTTAGGGCACACGAAAGATATCTATAAGATAAGGTACAAAGTATACTTTACTTAAAGTAAAAACTCTCTCTGCTGAACAAGGCAGATCGATTTTTTTTGTCACTGTCGCATTATCATTTTAGTCGTACTGTATATTAGTAGGTCTCTCCCTCAATTTGGCTACCCGTTTCTCGCATCCAGAGGTTTCCCACGACCTTCATCAGGTCACCAGTGTGAATGACATCACATTCACATAAACAACAAATACAATACACAAAACTGAACAAAAATCTTTTAAAAACAAAGAAATTGTATAACATAATTTACGTAACTCTGAAATGTTTAGAAAACTTGGCGAAAGAAAACGTGCCACGCGTAACATTGAACTACGAGTTATTGCGTAGCGCTACGAGTTCGTGCGTAGCGGCCTACGAGCTGTTGAAGCTACGAGAAATGTGTTCTCATTGGAACCATGTGATATTGTGATATTGGAGACGATCTTGAAGGATTTTATTTTGATCGTATATCAAATATTTGTGACCTCTTGTGACCTCATATTACACGTATTTCGGGTTAGGCAGAATTTCAAAGAATTTAATAAACACTTATGATGAGACGTATTCAATAACCTATTTTTTACAACAGTATATATTAAACTTTATTATAGTCAACAGACTATAATAAAGTTTAAATAAATAATTAATATCGCTAAACGTGTAAGTATTTGATTTTCTCTTTTTCTTCGTCTGTTATAATTATGTTATTAACTTTTAATTACTTACTAAATTGAGAGAGTAGAATATTATCTCAGTATAACAAGGGTATTACAACATTCTCAGAAATAATTAAGTTCTGTTTTTGGTAAATATTTGTTATTTTGTTGCCTACTAGACAAAATATTGTATTATTTTCTGCAAAAATAATTATCTAGGGAAAGTTACTGTAATCATTTCTGATATTTAGACCTAACGAGTAACGACACATTAACCTCAGCTTAGTGATAATAACCCCGGTCTGCTAACAGGTCTGTAACTAAATGAATAACTACAAACTGAAAAAAACCGGACAAGTGCCAGCCGGACTCGCCCACCGAGGGTTCCGTACAAATTTGTAGGTACATATTATAATGAATGTTATGGTACATATTATCAAAAATAGTTTTTCATTTACTTAAATATATTTTTTTATGATTTAATTACAAATGTATAGTTTTCAGATTTTTCTCTATATTTGTAGTATAAGACGGTACTACTTGCCAAATTTCATAGTTGTAGGTCAACGGAAAATACCCTATAAATTTTAATTCCCTTGAGAGTGTCGAAATATACGTTTTTTGCGGCATAAACGGCCGTATCTTTTTTATACGTTAACTTAGAATTTTGACCACCACTATTTCAGATGAAAAAAGTGGTTACAGATTTGTTTGTTAAAGATTTTAATAAACGGATTTTGGTGATTAATAATGGTGGAGAAACGATAGTACAGATAGAGATGTGTCTTTGCCCAGCTGTGGGCTAGTATAAATATGTACCGGGGTGTATGTACATATTGTAAGAAAATCTTTGTTTTCAGTACTCACGTGGCATCTTTACTGCTCTCTTCTGAGAAGTCATCGTCATCGCTTTCGGAGCGAGCCCTCTTGCTGCGCTGCGCCGGCGCAGGTGGAGCTGGGGCTGGAGCTGGTGGGCCCCAGCCGTAGCCCCACTGGGACCCCTGGCCCTGGTGCTGCGGAGGAGGCTGCTCCATGTGTCTGTGATGGTACTCCATAATCACAAAAAAACACTATGTATTTGTCTCAAAATAATCACAGTCTAAAATGCACTGATTGTCTTCTTGGCCTAATTTTTCAGTTATCACTGTGTTTTCATCGGAAACTTGGTTCGCGGAGGATGTGGTGCGCAAGTCGGTCACGTGCGCGCGCGCTGGCCCACGGGCGCCGAGTGTGCGCCGCGTGGCGCCCCGTGTCGCCTCGTGCGCCGCCGCCCTCAGCGGCCCACCCTGTACGGAACACTCTTTAGCTATCACCCACTGGATTTTACTGTCGAGGTAAACCATTTTGGACCTTGTATGTATAAAGTTAGGGGTTTGTCAAGTGCTGCGAGTTAATTGGTAATTTTTTTGACAGCCAGGATTAAAAATGCGTTTCCATTTTGCGATTTTATGCACTATGTCGTTGGTTTAAGGATGTTGGGAATGCGTTTCTGGGTCACTTAGCGATATTAAAATGTATAAACTGTAGCTTTGCAACTGTTTGTTGGAAAATAGTCCCTTTGCTGTTTGTATGTAAAGTTCAAAGTGGTATTTTATAGTTTTTTAAGGGTGTATCATGCGGCCGCGTGTCAGGCGTACGGTGGGAAACTGCACACAATTAGGTAACGCAATTTATTCGCTCCGAAATTTGTGTGAATGTTCTTCAAACCATAGGGGAAGGGTTCCGGGGTCGGCAGAGAAGCGTGGGACGCCGGCACGGGGATTAACTAGTGGAAAACATTAGGTAGCACTCAAGTGAAGGATTAGAGCATGAAGAGAAAAGTGTGTATCAAAATATTTGAGTTTGAAGGACGCTTACGTGCTTGAGTTTTTTATTTATTAAATATTTAAGCAGTATTTGAAGTTATTTCTTAATCGAAGACAATAATATCTTTGTTGGTTTAGTTAACAGCAAAAATAAAATTAATTGTTTCTCACATTTCCCCAAATTACAGAAAACAACTGAACAATAAGTTAAGAACAAAACCTCAATCTGCAAAAAAACAAAACAAAACAATCCAACTGCCCTGCCTGAAAATCACAACTTTCAGCGTCAAATCACGTAATCGTAAAACAATCTGAAACTCATTAGCGATGTGGTCGGCTAATTGTTTCGTAATCACTCGGCTATCTCCGGCACGTCGTCGGACGGTCACGACGGCTGCCGGGCACGGTCGGCAGACGGCGATCACGGACGGCAGACGTTTGGTCACGAGACCGTCAGAGGTCGGACGTTGTCGGAGGATGGGTGGCACGCGACTAGCCCACGCTTCGTAAGCTGAGGTGACACCTTTGTTAGGTAATTGATTGGTGGATAGTGGTTTGTAAAGCTGGTGATAAAAGTGATTGGTTTCCCATTCTCGATGACAAGAGGCCCATTACCGTAATTTGAAAGAAAGAAAGTACATTTATTAACACAAACTTGAGGCACCCAATTAATTTAAAATAAGACAAAAAGTTACCCTCAACGTTTAAAAAAAGGTTGAAATGTTATGGAAAATTTTAATGTTAATGTTGTGTCATGTCAAATGTTATGTCAAAATTTAAGGTATTTAAGAGGGCAAATGATCGTTCGAACCGTTCTTGAAATTGTTTGCCATTTTTATCAGTATTTCTTAAGTCTTTATCTCAGGAACGCACGTGGTAGCAGGAGAGAATATTTGAACTATTCATATTATTTAAAAAAGCTGGTGTTTTCCACAAAAACATGCCCCAAAACGTTACCAATTCCACTCGACTGCCAATCAAATTATCTTCGTACTAATCCTGGCATAATTCTTACGAGCACATAACTCGATGAGTGTCGGCGGAATGTGGTCGTGTTATGTAATACAAGTTATATTACGGCGATAACCTTATAACAATGCTATCGATATTACGGCATGTATTGATGGGCGCCGTCATTAACTGGCTCTTCATAAACTCTATCTTTAGATATGTTTAACTTGAGTTATTGACCTATAGGTAATTCTGGCTCGGCGGTCAAGCGTTATTGCCGAGCGTGGTTTTGGGTTCGATTGCCGAGTCAGGCAGTGTTATTGTGCTTTTCATTTGGAAGGTCTCAGCAGCAGCCCGGTGTCTGAATTTGTCTCTAGTTGACTGTAATATGCTCGTCCTTTATTACATTGGATATAAAATAACTAGCAAAACGTGGCTGTACTATATACTAATAGTTATGCAACGGCCTATTCCTTTGACATGCAATTTTGTACGGAAAACCGCTTTTCTTACGTAAGTTTAATAACCAAATAGATAATGAATGATGGTTTAATTCTGTTTATAGCTTTGATAATTTACTGGCACCCACATAAAGAAGTAGGTACACCTTACATTGATAAAATACACAAGATCATAAATAGATTTAAACGCGTTGTGACGTTCTTCCAAAATTAGATTTGCCAACATGAATTGTATGGAGCGCGACATTCACGTCACCATAACACCTTAAGCTTCTTAAGAAAAAGCCGATTACAACCTCTTACCTCCTTGAAAAAAGCCGAGATTACGGGCCACCTCCGCTGGAAGAATATCTTGATACGTCATGGTTGAAAGAGCTGATCTTTTGCTAACAAGATTGATATCAAGTAGGTACTATACAACTGACAACCTATATTTGACCAGTACGATTATATGGACTTTAAAAGAGACTGACCTCTGAGTTTGTTTCGGTGTTTCTTCTCAGGGTAGTGAGCAAGGAAACACCGGCCTCATCTATGTAGTTTAAAACTACCCAAAAAGATTGACGTGTAAAAGTGTAATGTTTAACCTATTTACAAAGTAAATATCATTGATCAAATGTCTGCCTCCTGCTTGATGAGGAGGCAAGTGGAAAATATGTTTTTCTAAATTTGCTGTTCCTGTGCCATTTTCAGTTATTTTTCACTGTTTATAATAGTTTGGACCACAATCTCATCTAATGGAAAGCAAAGATTAGTAGACGTTGGAGCACGCTTGCTTAGAAGACCCCCAGGTTGTAGCTATCATTCATGAGCTGTACGCACAATGAAAGTTTTCAAAATGTTTTGTACGTATGGGTGCGATGTCCACCATGGACCGTTGCCGGGCTGGAATGATGGAACGGGCTTGGCGGCATTTCGTTGCGGGTCCAAGACAGGTGTGTAGTATCAATGACGCTACAAGAAAAACTAACGATGAGCTACAAGAAAAATTTGAACGGTAACAAAAAGAACCGCAACGCCCTCTATCCCGCCAGCAGCGAACTACTAACGAAATTCAGAGTTTTCCGTGCGATTTGAAAATATACAACAGCCCGAATATCAACTATCGGGCAGTTGCCCACCAGACACAACAACCGTCTGGTCGGAGGATCCTCCCTTTTCAATGTGCGGGTCTTTACTCTCTGTACCGCATACCCCTATAGTTGAACTGTTTCTGCGGGACTCGTCGAGCTTCATTGACCAGCAGTTTTCTAGTGGTGGCCTCTTTAGATTTTCGGTCCCAGGAGTCACATTGCAGTATTACGGAATAGTGTGTGTCTCGGGACGGTCCCACAAAAAACGGTACCTACTACTCAAACGGATTGTTGACGCAAAATATAGAGAAGATTTGTGTAATCTCTTCTACGCTGCGGCACCATACAATGTAACGAGATAGGATCTGTGATACAGAGCGTAACTCTGTAAAATCGGTTTTAGTTCATAGAGACCGCCATTAGAGATATAACATGGTTTTAAAGGGTTCTGTGAACGAAAAAAGGAACCCTTATCTCTGTTAGCCTGTCTGTCATGGAGTGAAGAGTGGGATTAACGCATCATGTTAGGTTTTGTTTGAGTTTCTATTGAGAATTATAGCTCGGCCTTTCCAATACAGATTTTGTATAGGTATACTTACTTATTCGTCTTTTATCGTAAACTTGCATTTTGCCAGCGAAATTTTCCGATCCTTTGATTTTCTATCCCGTGAGAATATACCGTTTATCATATCATAACGGGGCAGACAAACCTAAAATTTTCTTTAGGTCTAAGCAGTAAATGAGTTAAAACTTGTCACTTAATATGTACTTCTGGATTTCATATACCTACGGAACCATATATCTTCGCTCTTACCAACTCACTTTTTCAACGTTTTTATTAAAAAAAAACTACGGGTGTCGCAATTTAAGCAAAAAACCTGTTCAGATCCAACGTCACCCAGTCGCCAAGAGCTCCATTGTGCAGTAATCCGTTTACTGATCACATAAAAAGGTTCTTTGTCGAAGGTTTTGTGCTGTCAAGTACGTATTTGTACTCTCAGCAATTCTCTGATCTATAAAATCAAAGGTTTGAAGAGAATGATGAGTGAATCGATTTCTTCTAAAAATAAAATGTATGTGTGACCGCGGTACTATGATTGTCAATATTATGTGTTGTGTCGTAGACGTAACTTGTCTGTGGACGTCTGCTCAGTCACGTATGTCTCGTATGTTTACCGTTGGGGTTGAGTTTCGGGAATTTCTCCAGTTTGGGAGTGTCAAAGTTATGTGTATGTGATCAACTTATTCTCAGAACGACATAATTATATAAATTTATTCTTTTGTTTGGGTAACACGAACTTTGGATAATGATCAAATTTTCGTTTAAAATATCTTTGACAAATTTAATTTAATATTATAGAAAATTTCAATCTACCGTCATCAACTCAAGTTTCGAATTTGTTTCAATTAAAAGGCCATACAAAGCATGGGTTTATTTAAATTTTATTTTATGCTTCTTATACTTTAATTACCTATTAGGCACTACGAGAATCACTATGATTTACGCTCAGCTATACAGCAGTACATCGTATATCAAAATATCACATCGATTGTACTAGTCTAGTGAAAGCAGTTCAGGATCTCTCATCACTAATTTCTCTTTCCTGCTTCATCATCAGACGCTGATCACAATCTATTTAAAACCTATTCATTGACACCATTTAAATGAAACCAAACACGAAACGTCTGCTGTAGGTAAGTTAGGAGTTGGCTATCCTGCAGACTCCAGGTCATACTGCAGCTTCAGGTCAAGGTTACCAATCTATCTATAATCTGTTCATGGAAACCATTCCAGTGAGTCCAAACACGATTCCTCTGCTGTAACTAAGTCAGGAGTTGGGTATTCTGCAGACCTCAGGTCATGTTGCAGCATTCAGGTCAATGATATCAAGTTCTTGCAATATCATTGAAGTACGGAATACCGAAAATCCAAACGTACAAAGCTATGGAAGTTGCTTACATCCTTTTATCAACTAGGAAAGAGCTGATTATCTTCAAGCGCCTGAAACGATCTTCTTGAATCATAGCTAAGAACACTCTGGATTAAATTACCTTTAGACAAAAAAAAAACTAAATCAAAATCGGTTCATCCGTTCAGGAGCTACGATGCCACATACAGACATACAGATACAAACGTCAAACTTATAACACCACTTTCTTATAACTCTTAAAACTCTTGGTCGGGGCTTAAAAAACAACGAAAACGTGTTCGTGGAAAGAAAATACACTGAATGACACTAGAACAAAGATAGCATAGCAAGCACCAGGGTTTCCCTACATTTAGAAATGCTAATTAGCTTGTATTAAGTTAAAACTACATTTTGCGAAGCTGTAATTATTTTACTTGGGAACGGCCACCTATTTTACAAGCGATAAAAAGGCCTTCGCAATACAAATCAATAATTTACCCCTGTCATATGAAATAACAGTAAAGCGTTCCATTACGTGGTTCTTACCGTCAGAACCATAGATCATAGAGGGCCTAGACGGCTACTGCTAGAGTAGCTTTGTCGAAACTGAGGATCTAGCTAGACAAGGGTCATTTTGTAGTAATTGTGTTGTTATGTAGCTGCTGTTAGAATCGTCTTAATGAGAAACGACTTTTCAGCGGTTACTTGTATCGTTATGAAACATTGTGTGCTTTTTAGTTAGCGGTAGCGTGCCAAAGGCGATTGTAAAAACATATGGGATTGACAAACGCTGTCATAATGTTAGGTGATCAATCTTAAAGGCCTATATTTTGGCATTTCAACCATCGCATCTTATTGCTGACTAGGTTCACAATGGCCGGGAGAAGGCACGGCTCCCTGTCGTTTCGTGCGACGCAGTTCCTCTCGGGGCATGGCTGCTTCGGGAGGTTCTTGTGTCGCATAGGCAGGGAGCCGGACGCTCGATACCACCACTGCATCGACTGTCGGGAGGACACGGCACGGCATACGCTAGCAGAGTGTGCAGCTTGGGAGGAGCCGCGCCGTGCCCTCATCTCTGTGGTAGGCGGTGACTCGNGGCGGAATGGCGGGACAGGCTTTCGAGCCCTACCGCCGGCCTCATCACCATCGAGGCCATCCGGCCAGTGCTCGACCTCTGGCTCGGGAGAAGGCACGGCTCCCTGTCGTTTCGTGCGACGCAGGTCCTCTCGGGGCATGGCTGCTTCGGGAGGTTCTTGTGTCGCATAGGCAGGGAGCCGGACGCTCGATGCCACCACTGCGTCGACTGTCGGGAGGACACGGCACGGCATACGCTTGCAGAGTGTGCAGCTTGGGAGGAGCCGCGCCGTGCCCTCATCTCTGTTGTAGGTGACTCGCTGCCGGCCGTAGTTCATGCTATGGTCGGCGGTGAGGAGTCCTGGGACGCTTCGGCCCTGGTCTCCTTCTGCGAGACAGTTATCGCGCAGAAGGAGGCTGCGGAAAGTGATCATGACCGCTCTCCCGGCCCGCAGGAGGCGCATCGAGCGTCGGAGGAGGGCATACGCTGCCCTCTTCCGGCCCCCCTAACTGGGTCCAGGGGCGGCAGACTTGGGGATGTCAGTCGGCTTCCATTCATCCGGACCCGAGGTGCGCGTGGTGTTCTCGTGCACCCCTCTTTGACGTAGCGGGGGGAGTCAAACACCTCGATCCCCGGCGTAGGTGGAAGATGGAACACCACACATGGTTTTAGTCAGTTAGAGTCTGACAGACCCGTCCGCCCGCCCCAGGGCGGAGGACATCCATGAGGATATCCCCCCGAGATCAAAAAAAAAAAAGCAAACGACAACCTCGTAAGTTGACCTGGAGGTCACACATAAAAAAACTTATTGGCTTAGAGTTATTTTTTTTTCACTCAGCAATCAATTTCTTACACACAATTATGTCTTGCCACTACACGTGTGAGTGTGTCGTGACGCGGGATACACCAATCAAACGGAATCTATTCAAGCCTACGTTATATTAATACGAGTTTTATATCCAATCAACTGCGTCAGGAGGTACCACGACACGACACAATAATATTAAAAAATATTCTACATCATCTAAGATTAAATCTATTTCCACACCAAAATAAGTCAGAAAGAAAAAAAATATGTCAAAAGTCAAAAGTCAAAACGTTTATTTCAATTAGGCCATTAAACGGCACTTTTGAACGTCATCGTTTACAGTTCAGTAAAAATAATAGAATTACATTAATAAAGTGACTCTACTGTCCATTCGGAAAGGTAGATTCTTATGGAGAAGAACGGACAAGAAACTCCATAGTTACTCTTTATGTAAATTACCACTGGCAGACGCGCATTGAAATGATAAACTTATTAGCTAGAATTTTTTAAGTATAGTATTAGTAAATTGGTTCAGAGATTTGGGCTTCAAAATGAACATGCAGACACTACCGGTTCCATGCTCTATAGTCAGAGCAAACACCATTACACGAATCTAATGTCATTACGCCGTGGAGTGACGTATTTCCATGGCGTACAGTTACCATAATGTCGAGCAATCAACACGAAGGGGTAATGTGACGGCAGTAAGTTTTACTGCTGCTCTTGACCTTGGGTGGAGCCGTGGAGGTGATTAGGTGGCGGACCAGAGTCTTCTTGGGACAAATATTAAGATATTTGAGTTGTCCCAAGATATCTTAATATCTTGGGACAACTCACACACGATCATCCGATCCCAAACTAGGCAGAGCCTGTACTATGGCAACCAGACAATTGATAAACATACTTATATATTTCTAAATACATACATATTATAGACAAATTACACCCAGACACAGAACAAA
The DNA here is from genome assembly GCA_002192655.3 of Mamestra configurata. Lineage (NCBI taxonomy): Eukaryota > Metazoa > Arthropoda > Insecta > Lepidoptera > Noctuidae > Mamestra > Mamestra configurata. Next base: position 273,747 of record NDFZ01005397.1, on the reverse strand, counting down.
TGATCATGGTCATCACAGAAAGATTTTTCCTGGGTGGGAATCGAACCCACGACCTCCGGTTTAGTAGTCAGGGTCACTAACCACTCGACCAACAAGCCAGTCAGAGTGTTTCGTAGTGGTCAATGGTGAAACAGGTGGTAAAACAAAAAGGCTAAATGCCGATCTTTTAGGAATAAACAGTTTTTTGGTTACCGGCAAAAATATTTTGTTTTCAACTGGACTGCCAATATTTATTTCTAACTAGCTGCCGCCTGCGGCTCTGCCCGCGTTAATGTCGAAAATTATTCCAAGGGAGCATACTCCCAGGATGAAAAAAGTATCTAATGTGTTATTCTAGACTATAATCTACCTCTGTGCCAAATTTCATCAAGACCCGTTCAACCGTTCTGACGTGAAAGAGTAACAAACATCCATACATACAAACTTTCGCGTTTATAAATATTAGTAGGATTAGTAAGGATAGTAACAATGTGTGCATTTTAACTTTTTGAGCTTATGACATACTTACGAGTGTGGTGTACATTATATGTCAACTCAGCACACTACAATATTGTTTAAAAGTAGTTGAAAATTAGCTGCCTGCATACCAAATTATCATTGTCATCAATTTGAAACCTACCTAAGTAGGTAATTACCACATTACAAAGGCTTTTTATTTAAATGTAAGTAAATGGTTTCCACACTTTCTACCTTTTACTGTGGTGTAGATTTTGGTTTGGTTTTAGCAGATTATTAATAAATCATTAAAAAGATCAACGCGGCAATGTACCAAAAAGATAACGGGACAATCAAAAACAAGTAAAAATATCAAATTCTACGCTCTACAGTGCAACAATGGTACTATTAAAATGCGCCCACGCAAAGTCGATCATGTATCCTCAATTCAAAAGACCGCCTTATTCTTTGTTGAATCCGAAAAAGTGTCAGCAAAAACTGTGGGAGTCAGTTTTTGTACTTTTTCGAGTATTAACCCGTTTTTTTTGGGCGTAGGAGTCCATGGGACTTTTGGACAGGTGTCAGTGGGTTCTAATCCCATTGTTGGGGAACATGGGACGTTCTGTATGTCTTTCAATGAGTTTTTGATGTAGTCAGGTTTATTTAAACTAGATATCGACGGTGTGTTTGTACTGTCCTGTTTGCGTTTGTGGTTTTAGACAATATTTTTGTTTATAAGCCTTAGGGTCTGTCTGCGGAGTTTGAAGGGTAGTTCTCCTTTCAAGATTAAATTCTAGGAACTGATGAAGAGTGGGTGGTTTGGGGGCTGTCTTTATGACGTTGGATGTTCAGGAGCTGTTTTCTTTTTTACTTAAGTACCTACAAGGGTTATTGAACCATATTTATCCCTAAATAGTAAAAAACAAAGTCACTGTGTGCCCGTCTTTCTTTCCGCTTACTTTATCTAAAGTAGATACGTGTCTAATTTGAATACGGTTTTCTGTAATAAAAAGAGTGTTAGGTAAACTAGGTGTGTAAATTGCCTACGAAACTGGGGCAGGTCGCTAGACCAGCCCCACTTCGTACGGGTCAATAATAAATTAGGTATTATCTATGCTCAATGCAGGCCCAGCCACTGCATGGGTTCGCATCTAATACTGTACCGGTACCGTGGGCTGTAGGTATCGGTATCCTAATGGTGGTGGTGGAAAGTACGTCCTAGTATTTTGCCGGTATCGTACCTATATCTAAATATGAAAATTTTCGAATTGTAACTGTTAAAATCGAATCAGTGCGTCACAAGCTCTATGGATAAAAACTTATAGGTTGCTTTATGCGAGCAAACTAAACCCTATAAAAGAAGTAAGCAAATAAACAAGCTAGTTATAATAAACCTGCGTTCATCGAAGTCTCATTGATGACGTCTAACCTGCCGTGAATCATGACAATAGGACTACAATAGCTGCCGACCCCCCCAGGGTTAACTGCTCGAAGAAATGCTCAAGCAAATGGATTAGCATTGAAACATAATATGCGTGCTTGGCAAGAAAGTAAACAAAGGGTATTGAAACGCAGTTGAAGTGAAAATATCGGTGCAAGTTTTATTGTGATCTTTTTTTTCTTTAGCTATCGAACTATGATATGATAGAGGAGGAATCTGGGGGGCTACTCTCTAAGCCAAAAGCCCGTAGTTTCGGGCTTAGTTGCGGGCGTGTTCTAGTCCGTATCACCTAACCACTAAGAATGAATGACAACATGTTTTGATAGTTACTGTCAAATCGTGTTGTCATTCATTCTTAGTTCGGGTTCGGAACTGATCGTAAGTCCGTAGATAGCCCGAAACTACGGACTTCGGGCTTAGAGAGTAGCCTCCCTGGCACGAGCTAAGTATATGCAGGTATTACGACATCTCTGTTTATATGATGACAGTGTTAGAATATAAATAAATATCTAGCTCTTTTCAGCTAGGTTAAATTGCTCGAAAAAATGGTTCCCTGGGTTTCAAAGGTAAACTGTGTAATTCCTTTCATGAACGCCCTCGTAGACGCTGTATGGTAGGTTTGTTTCCGATAGAGGTCAGGAAGTTACTTTCACATTGTGCTCCAAGATATGGCGATTTTATTCATACGTAGTAGATGTTCATGTTGTGTGTTCATGATAATTTGGATTTTTGTTTTAATTGGATGTAGCTCGTATTTTCAAGAAATTCGTTTGCCTTTCGAGTTTCTTATACCTAATTATTTAAGTTTCGGAGAAAACAGGCATGAGAAGTTTGAATCTAATTAATCCTGCACGTGTAAGCCACCTTCCAATTATATTCCTACATGTCAGGTGTGTAGGCAGATTCTGTTTGAATATTAGAGTCTAAGAGAGGGTATCACGGGTGAATATCCTGTTGCCAGGGTTGCGGAACTGTTCGAAAGTTACCGCGGCCCTGGAACGCAAAGGGCATTTGAAAGAACACGGTAGGTTTTATTCAGTAAGGGTCTGATGCTCAGGTTTTTTTTTTTTTTTTTTGG
>NDFZ01005397.1:169696-257053 GCA_002192655.3 Mamestra configurata | reverse complement strand
TGGACGGGGGTGGATGGGTGGACGGGGGTGGATGGGTGGACGGGGGTGGATGGGTGGACGGGGGTGGATGGGTGGACGGGGGTGGATGGGTGGACGGGGGTGGATGGGTGGACGGGGGTGGATGGGTGGACGGGGGTGGATGGGTGGACGGGGGTGGATGGGTGGACGGGGGTGGATGGGTGGACGGGGGTGGATGGGTGGACGGGGGTGGATGGGTGGACGGGGGTGGATGGGTGGACGGGGGTGGATGGGTGGACGGGGGTGGATGGGTGGACGGGGGTGGATGGGTGGACGGGGGTGGATGGGTGGACGGGGGTGGATGGGTGGACGGGGGTGGATGGGTGGACGGGGGTGGATGGGTGGACGGGGGTGGATGGGTGGACGGGGGTGGATGGGTGGACGGGGGTGGATGGGTGGACGGGGGTGGATGGGTGGACGGGGGTGGATGGGTGGACGGGGGTGGATGGGTGGACGGGGGTGGATGGGTGGACGGGGGTGGATGAATGGACGGGGATGGATGGATAGGCGGGGGTGGATGGGTGGACGGGGGTGGATGAATGGACGGGGATGGATGGATAGGCGGGGGTGGATGGATGGACGGGGTTGGATGGGTGGACGGGGATGGATGGATAGTCGGGGGTGGATGGATGGACGGTATTGATGCCGCTACATCAATTCTATTATCTATTAACAATTACTTCAATAGCGATGGTTTGAGAAAAATAAAAAAAATCTTTATAATTGAATAGCAATTTATGTTACTAATTCATTTCAATCGAGTTGAATAAAAATCGGTTAAACAACATCTACAGGCACGCATAATGGACATCCCTTTTTGTTTTCTTCGTAAAGCTTCGTGATTATTCGGCAATACTCGGTACGAAGTCATATGTTTCAGTCACACGTTAGCATTGGTGTCGTGTTTGTGTCGTATCTGTCTTGAGCACAGTCGGTTACTGAAGTTTTCGTTGTGTTTCTGCCCATTGTTATTATTGTTGATTGTTATTATTGATATTTTTTATTGAATCTTTAACTTTATAGGTATATTGTAGCTTTCTATCACAAAGTGTGTTGTTTAATATTTATTTTATATGTACTTGGTCAAATTATGAGGATTTTTAAATATATTTTTGTAATATATTATTATAGTAATTCTTTTAAAAAAAATCTCGAAATAACAGTTTTCTGCACGGGTGTACCTTAGCTGCGCAAAAGTTCGCAGAGCCTTTGTTCAGGCTCGCCAAGATCCGTCGGCCGTATTGTAAGAGCGGCAGTTCGAATTGTGAAGATATTTTAAAAATAATATTTGTATTAATTGTTTGTGTTTATTTTTTCAAAACCTAATCTAACCTAGGAAACTAGCTTAATCTGTTGATGACCATAGATTTGGCCTTTATAAACGCCAAGTCTTACTATTGAGAGGTGTGCAACATCTTTCTGAGATGTACATGGACAAAATATTTGCGGTTTGTTTGCCATAACGGCTCGACATATTTTTGCTATCTAATAGTGGGTAGGTACTTTTGTCTGCACAGACTGAACTCGGAAAAAAAAAATTGGTTGTCTGTAAAGTCGGTTTATGGACGATAGTTTAACGTCACAACGTCATAACAAAACATCGAAATGATCGTAACGTTACAATGAGTGTAACGTTACAATGAGTCATTCTTTTTCGTGCGCGCAGCTGCGTTCATCGATTTATAAGACGTTGTCACGTCAAAATGTCCATCACACTGACTGCCTGCGTTGCTTTGTCTGTACTTACTACGAAGACTGTGTAGACAAATTTCAGTGATAAAATTTTATTTATTTTACTGGCTTTACCCGCGACTTCGTACGCGCATATACCGTTTTTTTCCCGTTCCCGTAGGAATTTCAGGAAATCCTCTCTTAGTGCTCCCCTACACTCCCTAAGGTTCCTTCAAAATTTCAGCTTTCTACGACCAGTAGTTTCGGCTGTGCGTTGTCTGTCAGTCAATCAGTCAGTCAGTCAGTAACGGAAGAATTTTATATATATATATTTATATTTTTTTAATTAAGTAATCCGCAGCAAATACCCTTCTCTAACCACTTCAAAACATAAATAAACTGTCTCTTTGCAAGGAACTATTTGTACTTAGTAAACAAATGATTTGTATGACAGGGCGCTGTCGAAGCTGTAGTCAGTTTAGTAACGGCCTCCGCTTTCTCGATCTCGTTCAGATATCATGCGCTTTGTATACCTAAAATATTGTACATCTACAAACCTGTCCCTCTGCTCCTTCTCCAATTTAGTTAACAACTCATGCGTATGTCTGAGTGCACCTCCGATGCCGTAGTCGTGCTGAGAAGCTGTCACCTCTTCTTCCATGTCGTTCAGATAGTCCACGTCGATGCCCAGCTCTGAGAGTGTGCGGAGCTGGTCTATGTCCACCTTTACTTTGGTTGGGTCCTGTGGAAACAAAATAAGTAGTGTGTAGATGGGTGATTGAGATGTTGGCCTGAAATATGGGGAATTTCGTTAAAAATGATGATTATTGAGGTGCAACCGGCAATGGTAGTCGTTAAACGCACTTATAGAACGACCAGACCAGCAGTTGTAACATAATCCAATGCAAACACTGCATTTTATTAGCTTTATCATCTCGATCTGCAAATTGCTATATGGATACAGGTTAAACAGTCTGGACCCGTCATTGCAGCTTGGGGGAGGCTTATGCCAAGAGTAGGACATATAAAGCTGAATGATATTTTTTCCAAGAATCCGGTTGTATACTAAGATGTTATTGAATATGTACTTCCATTATAAGATATTGAGATTTGATTTTAATAATGTGAAAAGATTTATTCAGTTTTCTTTTGGAAAGCGATATCGTCTACATTTCCATAGTAAATCAATGCTAAGACAAAACCTGAGTTAAAACAAATAAAGTATGTTAGACTCACAAGCTCTGTGGTGTTGGGTTGTTCCTGCGGTTTCTTCTCCGGGAACAGCGCCTCCATGTCGTATATGAGCGCCCACGGGGAGTCTGGCGCGAAGCGGAGAGGCTCGTCTGTCGTTTGACCCGTCTCGTACGCTACAAAGGACATCATACGAATTGAGGTTGGAAATCACTCCAGACAATACTCCTTGTATGTTATAACGACCACCTTTCGTCTCATCTGGATGTAGCTGTACTTTACATGCGAAAGCTGGACGATTTGGAGACCTATATTTTATAACATACACGACAGTCCTTTAAGGTGAAAGAACCAGGGTAGCCCACGAAATTCAAATTTTCATACGTTTTTTGTATTTTGCAGGTCAGTGTCAGGTTGTATGTCCAGAGCCATGCATGGGCATAAAACTCACTTCATCGTGGTCATGGGGACTTAAACGCGAAACTAGGCAAAACGAGACGGTGACCAGCTGCGAGAGGGACAATTTGGATTAGGGCGTCGGAAGCACAGAGGACACCTACTGGCCAGTTTTACGGAGAAGGAGGGCCTCTATATGATGAACTCCTTCAGAGAGCGTGAACACAGGAAGTGAACCTGGCAGAGCCCCGACGGTGCAACTAAAAATGAGATTGACTTCATCATTTCGATGAAGAAGCAGATATTCAATGATGTCTCTTTCTGTGATCAACGAGGTGAAAAGCGGAAGTGATCACCGCATGGTAAGAGGCACATTGAATTAAATATCAAGCTGGAAAGGTCTCGACTGATGAAGTCTTAGCTCCGTCCGGCACAGATCCGGATCCAAATCTCCGAAAGCTTTCAGCTCGAACTTCAAAATCTTTTCGAGTGCCTAGGGACCTCCGTGGATGAATACAACGATCGGTTCGCGGAAACTGTCTATTTGGTCCTAAGTTCTTTAAGACTCGCCGTAAAGCATAAGTCGCTCTGATTCTACTCTCAAGCTCATGAAGGAGATGCGGGAGATGATTCTGCAGTCTTCAGACGATGCGTGCAAATACCGGCAGGTCAATATACGGATCTCGAAGTCTTTGAAAACCGATCTCCACCGCTTTAATACCGAAAGGATTAAAGACGCAATAGGGTGGAATAAGGGCTCCAAGATCTTTGCAAGAGATCTGTCCATTGGGTAAAGCTGAACACAAAACTGAAGACCGACGATGGGAGAACCATATCCACTAAATCGGAGCTTTTGATCCCTCAAAAGCTCCGATCGAGACATTCTATCACGTCAATGACTAAACCCACTGCGAATCTAGATAACGACCCAAGAGCTAGATTGATCCAGCACTATACCGAAGACGTCAGCCTGTACGACATTAGGCTCTGAAGCAGCTTAAAAACAACAAGGTATTGGGTGAGGACGAAATTACGGCCGAACTCCTGAAGGCGGGTGGGAAACTGGTCCTTATGGCCCTTCAGAAATTGTTCGATTCCGTCATACTCGACAGGAAAACGAAGGGCGACAATGCCCTGCTTAAGAATTACAGGTCCATCTCACTTCTGAACCATGTCTACAAGCTGTTCTCCAGAGTTATCACAAACCGTCTCGCGCACAGGTTTGACGACTTCCAGCCTCCCGAACAAGTCGGATTCCGAAAACGCTTCAGCACCGTAGACCACATACATACACTGCGGCAGGTTATACAGAAGACCGCAAAGTATAATCTGCTCCTCTGCTTAGCGTTTGTAGACTATGAGAAAGCCTGTGATTCAATCGAGACTGGGGCCGTGCTGCAGTATTTTCAACGGTGCCAGATCGACTATCGGTACATCGAGGTGCTGAAGTGTTTGTATGAAAACCCCACTATGTCGGTCCGACTTCAGGATCAGACCTCGAAAACTATCCTCTTGCGGGGTGTGAGGCAGTGCGACGTCATTTCTCAGAAACTGTTGATGACTGCAATGGGGGATGTCTTCAAAGTTATGGACTGGAGAAGGCTAGGCATCAATGTCAATGGCGAGTACATCACTCACCTTCGATTTTACGACGATATAGTCGTCATGGCTGAGACTATGGAGGACCTCAGTACTATGCTCGATGACCTCAGTAGAGCTTTCGAAAGAGTGGGTCTTAAAATGAACATGGACAAAACCAAGGTCATGCTTAATTACCCATGTGGCACCCACTCCTATCAAGATCGAAGACTCTACACTCGGAAGTTGAAGACGAGTACGTCTACCTAGGACAAACGGTCCAGTTAGGTAGGGCTTCGAGACAGAGGGAAGTTGCATGATATTTTCTCGTCTCACATAACATAGTGTTTCAAGACGAAAGTCTATGACCAGTGCGTGTTGCAGTGATGACTTATGGAAACGAAACGTGGTCGCTCGCAATGGGTCTACTCAGAAGGCTTAAAGTCGACCAAAAGGCAATGGAGAGGGCAATGCTCGGATTTTCCTTGCGTGATCGAATCAGGAATGACGATATCGGCAAGAGAACCAAGGTTACCGACATAGTCCATGGGATCGCCAAACTGAGGTGGCAGTGGGCAGGGCACATTGCACGCAGAACAGATGGTCGATGGGGCCGAAAAGTTCTGGAGCACGTGGCGACCGCCTATACCGGAAGACGCAGCGTTGGAAGGCCTCCCACAAGGTGGACCGATGACCTGGTGAGGGTCGCGGGTAGCCGATGGATGCGAGACGCACAGGACCGGTTGTTGTGGCGACACTTGGGGGAGGCCTATGTCCAGGAGTGGACGTCTGCTGATATGATGATGATCATGATGATGATGATACCTAAATGAACCAATAAATATGGTTACACTGTAACATGTTACTCCCGGCGCTGAGCCGCGAAAATCACACTTAGATTTTAAGATCCCCATTTAGGTGTCATTATGTGTTAGTGAAAACAAGCATATGACTGCAGTATTTTCACTTGACAATCTTTATGACGTCACATCGGTAATGAAGTGACAAAGTTAAGGAGAAGACATGAAAGGCCTACTAATCTAAATGTATCACTTCTGTTTTTTTTAGACTACGCTGAAAATCAGTACTTTTTGAACGTCTAAATTTACATAAAGACAGTCCCCCAAATCGCCCAGCCCGTCACCACTTCCTAGTGTTTTAGCTGGGAAGAAGTGTCGCAACAAACTCCCAGCAACACATCTGTCTGTCAAGTTTGAGGAACTTGAGTATATACAATGGTATAAATAACTAAACATTTTATGATAGAAATAAAAATTACATCAAATAAAATGGCACAACTGTACTTTGCAAATGCCATTCCTACGGTCTCAAAAAAGGAATATAATGAGAAATACTCACGTAATGTATGATATAGTAGATGAGACTCCTCCTTATTGAGCGTGGCGAAGGTGCCGTCGTACGAAGGCGCGTATGAGCTGAACGGTCCGTAGTTGAGAGGCTTCACGCCTCTGGCCACATTGCGACGGTCTTCTCGAGGCGCTGGAGATAGAACAAAACAGTTGTTTTTTTAGAATTTCGTGGATTTTATCACTTACTAAGGCTTCAAAAGTTATTAATATTTTATCACCTACTAAGGCTTCAAAAGTTATTATTATTCTTGAAATGCTCGCGTTTAATCACTATCTCACTTGATGCAAAACGACGGTGGAGCACGCTTGTCTATAAGTAACCTTGTAGCGGCATCAATGCTGCCACATGAAAAACTAAGAAGCGAAATTTTCAAGGCAACAAAAAGAACCGCAACGCCATCTATCCTGTCAGCGACGAACTACCAACGAAATCCTGCATCGTGCAAGCAAAGTTCTCCGAGCGATTTGAACATATACAACAGTCCGAATATCACACATCGGGCAGTTGCCCACCAGACTCAACAACCGTCTGGTCGGAGGATCCTCCCATTTCAGTGAAGGTTTGCGGGACTTTAATCTCTGTTCCGCATACCTCTTTAACCTATTAATTCTTGATTTAAAAACCACAAATTGTATCTAACAGGAAACACTTCGGTTTCGGCAGGGAATACCGCTGTACGCACAATGAAAGTATTCCTAGAATGTTTTGTGCGTATGGGTGTGATGTCCACCATGTACCGGTGGCGTATCGCCGTACGTCTTGTAGTCTGATGATGATGATGGAACGACTCACACTCCTTGAAATGTAGGTATGCGATAGCAGTTGAAAACCCCGCCTGCGTCAAGGTAGGTGGGACCCGGGTCGCGGGCGATTAGAGTGGGGACTCTATTCGCCAACCGAGTGATCCCGGGAAGGAGGGTGGTACAATGATCACGTACTGCCGTATACAGCGAGGCTCAGGGGAGACCCTTTTACAGTCTCTCCCTAGGGATGTGCCATAACAGGCGTTGTACAGAGATGGTTCCGGAGTGGTATTTTAAGAGGTACCGGGGCTCATTTAGTGAGGTAAAAATCCCACACTCCCTGGACTTTCAGGAAAAAGACCAGGGAGTGTGGGATTTTTTTTTTCCGAAAAAAAATAAAAAAAAATAATAAGGAATCCGATAGCAAATCGAACGGCCAAGTTCAAGGCTTTTGAGCTTGGACTCTGTGCATCAATGTGGATGAACTTTGTTTTTTCTGACGCGACAGTGACTTGACTGATGTATATGTATGACCTTTAAATCTTGAATATCGTGTTCTTGTTACTTACTATGTAAGGTCCCGCTGCCTTGCGTGAGCTTGCCTATGTAGCGGCCCAGGGTGATCGGCTTGTCTTCACCCGAGCCCTCCACCGTGTTGGTGACCAGGCACAGCGTCGTCTTGCCTTCCGAGTCCATGCGCGGGAAGGCTGCACAGATTACGTAGTAAATTTTGGAATATGGCACTAACGCAAGCAAGTTACACTTGTACTAAAATAGATACCTATAAAAAAGTATTTTTAGTTACACTTAGAAGAAAAAAAATATTAAGGAATTATTATCAAATCAAGAACATTGAGTTGTTGAAATAAACCAAGAAGGCTGCTTTAGAGCATGTAGTTGTCATGCCAATATTTTTTAATACTAAAACATTGAAAAAGTGTTGAAATTATAATCAAGCATACAATTTTCCGTACCTAGTGTACCAAAATTCGGCCTGGAGGACTATTAGACGAATTAACTAAAACAAAGAATTAAAAGTGCTTTGAGAAGCTGGAAGTGTTGTATGAGATTCTCATACACTGCCACACAGATAAAAGCTCCCTTACCACTCAAATGAAGTCGTAAGTCAGTACCTTTCTTAGCCAGCCGTCGCCGGTGCTGCTCCCTCGCGGCCTCCATCTGTATCTTGACGGAGTCCCCCGCGAGCGCCTCCAGCCCGTCGCACGCCGCCTCGGCCTCCGAGCCGCCCGACTTCACCGGGCTGCCGCGCTTCAGCACCTTGTGCTGCCACACACGGACAGGGAGACTGCAGTCGAGCCCGCGCCCACAGACTAACTATGCTACGTCGCGAGTGCTCGACGTTGGCGGGTTGGGGGACTTTTAACCATTATGCTATAATAACTGTCGCGCTGGAGATAGGAAAATTCTTGCTGCTCTTGTCACTAGCGCGTTAGAACTAGCTTCTATTTGACTGGTAGACCTTGACAATTCAAAAGTGCCTGTAAATTGTCTATTTGTAATAAACGATTTTGTTTTTTTTTTTGATTAATGTTGGGCAAAGGCCGAAATGCCTATTAAAACAAAATATCCACCGAATTGAGAACCTCCTCTTTTTTTGGAAGTCGGTTAAAAAGGTAGTGTGTGCTACACTTAGTAATTTTAACAAAATTACAGTTTATTTACTTGTTAACTGTACAAAATTATCTCCCTTTAGATTTATATATACGGCAACCAAAAAGTATTTTTTTGACGGTGATGTTCTAATCCACCAAAAGCTAAGTACTCACATGAGTGTCCATTCCCGCTCAACGTCCACCACCCGCACGTGAGAACATGCATTATGCACAAACGCAGAGCTGTAGTCAACTCGTCCTACCCACACAACATAGACGCGTCAACCGACAGAAGCAAACAAAATGTCGCTAACCTCTAAACACGACTACCCTATGGAACCACAGAGTAGATACATACAGAAGGTCATGTCCGTACAGCGAGCGAAAACGGGCACGCACACTAAGTTGCGTACAATCTATCAAGAAAGTCGTGTGAAAAGGGGAGGGCGCCACTTGTAAACACGAAGAAATTTGTCAAAAATAAATAGAGCATCCATATGAGCCACAAAGCTGTGGTACTCAGTTTGACAGTTATTCAATGTTCAGCTGTCAGTTTCAAAAGCTGTAGTTCGCAAAACTATATTTTAGTGGGTTCCTTGACAGACTGTACGTGGGGGTCTTATGCAAATGTCAGTCACGATTTGAAGAGTCGCGAGTACGCTTGCACTTCTGTATGTAGATCGTGTCTATGTGTGCATGCGTCTTCGCTAGTTGTATGGAGCTGACTTTCTGTATCTATCTATTCTGTGATTAAACTATTAATGAGTCAAAGTGTCACCTTTCTGCCGTACGTCCTAAGAGGCTGCGATGCAAAAAGTCATTTTATCAACATGTTTAGTTCAAACTTTAAAACAAATTAAAAAAGGTAGTTTTTTTTTTGTCTTTATTTATTTACTAAGCTTGTTAATGACTGGAAGATAAATGTTTTTTTTTGTGTTTGTGATTAGGAAAGGAATTAAAGTGCGCGTCTTGACCGACCTTATACAACATAAAATTATATATTATGTACCTCGCAAAATAAAGTTGCACTACAACCTATTTGTTCTAAGTTACTAAAGGCTAGAAGCGATAAGAGATACTTGTATAATTGAAGGCATTTTTAGCAGTATCTATACCATCCGATCCTTAATTATAAACGCGAAAGTTTGAATATTTGAATGTCTGTTATTCAATCGCGTCAAAACGGCTGAACGGATCTTGATGAAATTTGGCATAGAGGTAGATTATAGTCTGGAATAACACATAGAAAACTTTTTTGCGGGCGGCTAAATACTAGTTGTATTTCATAATTAAAATAATAACTAATATAAGAATAAAATTATGAGTTAGGCTATTTTGTGGTTTCGACTACAGACAGTACTTCTTATGACTATCATTTTTATGCGTTTTACTATAAGACCTAAAAGAGCGAGTTCACAGACAGAATAATACTGTTCAAAGACTCGCTTGAGATCCTGAATCACGTCAGTCAACAAATCTGTTAACAAAACAGTTTTTAGCAGAACAATATTCGTTCTGATTAATGCTGTTACTACCTTCACAAGTTAAAACAGCAATCTATGTTATTTGTACCATAATGCCAAGGGCTATTTGGTTTTATGGGGTATTATCAAATTACTTGGAGTGCCAAACTCTTACTGCCTAAAAACCACCCGTGTTCCTTCAAATGCCCTTTACGTTCCAGGGGGGCCTACTCTCTAAGCCCAAAGTCCGTAGTTTCGGGCTTAGTTGCGGGCGTATTCTACTCCGTATCACTTACCACTAAGAATTGATGACAACACGATTTGACAGTTACTGTCAAATAGTTTTGTCATTCATTCTTAGTTCGGGTTCGGAACCAATCGTAAGTCCGAAACTACGGACTTCGGGCTTAGAGAGTAGCCCCCCCAGGACCGTGTAACTCTTTCGAACAATTCCGCAACTATGCTAGCTGGCTTACTACGCATCTTTGCTTTGCGAGGCACATAACAGCAACAAAAACTTGTCCTCACCACATCCATCTTGCCGATGTCGAAGCCCAGCTCCTTGATGGGTATCTCGTACATGTAGGTGAGGATGTTGCCGAGCGGACGCAGCTTGTGCGGCGTGAGCTGCTTGAGGCCGGCGTGCAGCAGCCGCCGCGCCGCCTTGTGGTATACCGTGCCCGCCTTGTTGTACTTCATCGCGTTGTTGCACATTAGTTTGAAGTCGCTCTGTGTGGGGTACAAAATTGAGGTTTAATTAAGGGCTGCATGGCAAAAGAGATTAAAACAAGGGTGAGATAAGAAACCTTCTCAAGCTCATCATCTGGCGCCTATTGCCAACTATGTGGGGGCCAGCTTCCAGGTGAACTGGACACAGGTGGGCACAAATATTTTCCTTGGCCTATCTGATAAGACAATCAGTGTCTCAAGTGTCTGAATTAAAAAATTGCAATAGTCCCTGTCAAATATACAGTAGTGTGTGTGACTTAAAGTAGAATTAACACATTCCATTTCCAAATTCTCATTTTACAAAGCGGGTGTTAGCTATGAGTGTCATGACCACTGTTTAAGAAAACGGTCAAAGTACGAACATCTTTCATGGGGTACTGTGTTAAATGTTACAACAAAATACCTTGTGACATATTAGAACTAAATGAAAGAAAATTTAAAACTTACATTAAAACCACACTTTGTAAACAAGCATATTACAAACTAGATGATTATATTAAAGATAAGAATGCTTGGAAACATGCTGGTCCTGCTCCATAGGACAATCGAGGGTATAGTAGAAAAAGTCAAACTTGTTTTATTTACTGGTGTACTTTCAGGTTTTTAATATGTAATTTAACTCACACACAGATCCATTGTTTTTAATTATATTGTAAATAATATGTGAGTACCATGTCCCTTACTAGCAAACTTAATTTTATCTCTGCTGGTATTGCTTTGTTGTACCTATAGTATATAAGTGTGTGCTGTATATTAGTGTAATGTTGGATGCATTGTGCTCACATAATATAATCAATTGATCAATGTACCTATGTATACAAAATATTGTAAAACTTATATTTGAAAAGAGTAACTATGGTATCCGTTCTTCTCCATAAGAATCTACTTTTTGCGAATGGACAAATAGAGTCACTTATATTTTAATTTTGAACTGTAAATTTGACGTTTAAAAGTGCCTTTTAATGGTCTAGTTGAAATAAATGAATTAACTTTGACTTTGGTCCAGATTTGGCATTGAGGTTTTTTTCAGTCGGAAATATGTAGGAATATGTCCTTCTTTTTTTTAAATAAAATGGGTCCTCGTAACGCTGCGGCTCTATCTATGTTTTATTTAATCGCGAGTTTACGGAATTATAAATTATTTTACTTCAAACTTTGCTAACATGCCCATAATAACAAATTTTAATGCTATGCTTAAGGACCTTACTCGCCAGTGGCACCAACTGGTGAGCACGAAAACGGCGGTCCCCATTGTATTTGACCATCATCATGCAAGGAAGTTACAAAAGACAGAAAAAAGTAAAAAAGATGTACTCACAATAAAACAATTAAGAGACTTGTAGTCATTATCATCAATCTTCTGCTTCATGGTAGAAAAGTCCATAGGCCGCCTGATAATATCCGAGTAGCCCGGTGCAAAGTTATCGTTGACTGGCCACGCAAAGAATTGGTTGGGGTCCCGTTTCTCCAGGTTGCGGAGGAGTTGCTCCAGGAGGCGGGATAGGGGGCGACGCTTCTGACTTGCCTGTGTAGTGGAATAATTATGAAGTAATTAATATCTTTAACGTAATCCAGCCTTACAAAAAATCTTTTGGTCAACTCCTTAACTTTAAAAGTCTGTGTTTCCTGATACTCATAGGTATCAGGAAACACAGACTTACGTCAGACCCTCAGACACGACTTGTATGATTCAGCATATACTATGCAATATTTAAGGGATGAGCATCTGCCTTCACTGCACTGATTCAGACTTACAGATTACACTTGAAGACATAAACCTTAACACAGGCTACTTACTAATTAAATCTTACATTTAATAAAAAAATATTTGAGCATCCTTACATGTGAAAACAGCTTATTGGTGCCAGCTGGCATACAATTAGGTATGTAATGTACATAAAATAAGAGAACTTTGCAATAAAACATCATGTGCTTCCACAATGGAGTAAGTACCTAATACTAGACCATAGATAACCTTTTGGAGCATGGCTCCTTAGGAAGAGGGAATGAGTAGCAAAGAGGTTTAGCATTATTGGTTGTGAATTAAGAATGTGCATAAAACTGTGAGGTATTCAACAGTTACCTTTAGCACACAAGTGCGAGGTTCCCTGTGAGAAGCCGGTGAGTTGGGTCCTGGGCCCGGGCTGAGCCGCCGAATGAGTTTCTTTGTCAGGCCCTCATCATCCGAATCATCATCATCTGACATTTTAATCTGGAACAATCCGTTTCAAACAAATTGAGAGGCTGAAGTGATGATGAGAAAGATAGTAATAGTAAAATGTTTACTGAAAGAAGAAAGTAATGTGTGTGGGTTTACTAGCCGAGTGTTTGTGAATGATGTCACAGAAAGATGAGCCCTCTTAGCAAACAACCTATTGATTTATGATGTCATATTGTTTTGAAACCGAGTCTAATTTATTGAAGCCATTTGAATGTTCTGTTACCTTTCAATAAATAAGTACCTACAAAGTACGTCTAGAATCTAAGGTTCAATGTTAGTGAAAGTGTTGACACTTTGACAAAAATATCTTTGCGTAGGTGTATTGTTTTATTTTCATGTCATTTCGAGATACGACGACCGAAAGTAGGTACTAAGTTTTTTTTACAAGAGCGTAAGTAGGTACCTACAAGAGAAATAATTTGAAATAACAATCGAATCGATGCCTACCTATCTGAGATCAGTGCAGTGGGGAAGAAGTTCAACAACAAAATTGTCATATCGTAAACGGGAATATCGATTCTTACCATGTCAATTTCGCGGCGTCTCCGCTTCCGTTTATTACTAGGTTTCTCATCAATATCCTTCTGGTCTTCTTTGTCCGAATGTTCCACATCGCTCGCTTCCAATTCTTCTTCTGTAAAACATAGAATTAGATTTAGCAGGTTTTAGCGTCAACAAAATATCTAGGAAGGGTAACGCGACACAGTTTTGTCGAGTTTATACTTACTGCAACTCAATTTCTCTATATCATCCATGTCTAGCAGATTGTTGAAAACAATCGACATCTATTTTAATTTATAACTATGGTTGTTATGGAGTAAAATTAGATTTCTTAAATAAAATACAGATCGAAATAACCATTTAATCCATCTAGCCAAGTGACACAAGCATTTTCAAGTCGAGCAAATTGTAAATAAAGGCTTTTGTTGCACGAGAACGAAACAACTATTCAAACTTTTTAATGAGCAAGACAAGGAGAAAACTACACACTGAGGATGGAACGCGCTTTGGCTCAGTGCGTTCTCGATTACGAAAGTAATGGTGATTTTGGTGTCATTCGGTCAGTGACCTTTCATGTCATTGATCCGTACTTTTATTTAGGGATTTTATAACCAATGACTGTTCGAATATAAAATAAGTTTTGTTCTCAATCTTCGTGTGATATCGATCAAAATAGGCGGCAAAATTCAATTATTTGAATGTCACGTTTTTAAAACCTTCAAATAATTATCACAAAACTATTTTATAGGTTTTATGTATATACTACTATTGTATATACTACTTTCAGAACTCCTGTAGTGGATAGAAAATAATGCTTTATTTATCAGAAAGCAATAAGTAAAAACTGCAAGTAAATCAAATCAACTCATGGCCAGCAATGCAACTGCGTGCAGCTGGATACATTAGGTGTAGAGTTGCGTTGTTGAGTCTCATGCTTCAAACAATTTCTCTACGTTTATTTTGATGACCCCGTTGACACCTCTGTCTAACCACACTTATTCTTAATTTAAAAATCCAATTAGTGTATCTTTCTCAGAACGACAGTTTTTTATCAGTTGCGTTACGATTAGTGAGAATTTGGGCGATTTCCATTGTGTTGCGCTATTGAAGCTTGTAGAGCCCCAGGCCTCGGCATTGTCACGCTAACTGAATCTCGTAAAAAGCAATATTTTGTGATGAATTCTCACAATTATTAGAGGGAAAGTGTACTGCTTTAGATTGTTGGGTGATGTCATGTAAGCACGCTTGGATTTCGAGGAAATAAGAGCTCGTTAGTGATTATTAATTTTATTGGTGGGTTCTTGATGATACGGGCTGGTATAATCTAGCTACACACCTACACCTTAGTCGCCACAGATAAAACTGAAGAAGAAAATAATTTGCGATACCTATTAATTTATACTCCTGTCATGGTCAAAAGCGTATTTAACCTTAGGCCTGTCGCGAGGTGGCCCGCAGAGGCGCAGACACCAGCCGGGATTACGGAAGTCGTATATGTTCCCGCGATCCCAAGCGTAGGAGGGAGATGGAACACCGGGGTGGTTTTAGTCAGTAAAAGTCTGACAGACCACTCCGCCCGCCCCAAGGCGTAGGACATCCATGAGGATTTCCCCCCGTTATACAAAAAAAATCTCTTGGCCTAAGGTTAAATATGTACGCTTTTAATAAAAAATAGGTTAGGTTAGTCTGCGAATATATGTTTAGTGCGAATTGGTGGAATAGCAACAAGGTAGGGATGGTAACTTGCAGTGCGTCTAGATGTCCGATGGTAGAAGGGGCCTGTGGGATGAAGTCGTGGAGTTCCTGGACCATCTCCCCGAAGTACAATCTGTAGAAGACCGACAAGCAGGCAACCTTGCGGCAATGAGCCAAGCTGTGAAGCTTGGCATCCACGAGTTTTACGTCGCCAATGAGCCTCTTAGCTCTGCGTTCCACCGAGTCAAGCGCGGCAAGTTGGTATTTTGCTGAGCCATCCCAAAGGTGGCTGGCTGGCTTATATTCGCTTTATATTTATAAGTTATCGGTAGGTGATCTGGCAGAATCTAGGGGGTCCCCATCGATCGCGGGCCCTGGGCATCTGCCCATAGTGCCTAGTGGAAAAGAGGGGTCTGGCCACGGCCCGTAAATTCTACACAGTTACACATTGTCAGGCTGACTTCATGCTTATAAACAGTTTTAACTATAATTATAACCATCGCTAGCAGTGGCCGCCGCGCCTACTCGGTTCTTGGTAGGTACTCAAGTTGCGGAGTTAGCCACTTGGGGTACGCAATAGTGGCTATTCAAACATCACGTAAGTACTTGTTTCTGCCTAGGTAGATGCCTCAAGATGTTTGCTTAGATTTTGAGATCGATTGAATAATGTCCTCTTTAGGCCATTACCTACCGATGACTTCGTATTATATAATATTTAATTAAATAGACAGGTACATAAAGTGGGATTCCCTGCCGGAGTCTGTGTTTCCTGATGTAGGTAATCAGGGTGTGTTTAAGTCAAGAGTGAAAGGTTGCTTCTAGGCTAGCGTGCTCCACTGTCGAACATTTTGTCGCTTATCGCATGTGAGATAGTGTTGGAACACTGCGAACCTATCAGAAAGATATAATAAAAATACCAACTTCATTCCTGCCAAAAAGCTCTCTTTTAAAACCTCGTCATATAATTTCACTCAAAAGTCGTCCACTGCTGGAAATATACCTTGTAGCGGCATCAATGCCGCCACATGAGAAACTAAGAAAGCGAAATTTGTATGGCAACAAAAGGAACCGCAGCGCCATCTACGACGAACTAACATCCAGCATCGCGCAAGCAAAGTTCTCCGTGTGATTTGAACATACAATAGTCCGAATATCAACTATCGGGCAGTTGCCCACCACACCGTTAATAACCGTCTGGTTCGGAGGATCCTCCCATTTTCAGTGGAGGTATGCGGAACTTTACTCTCTGTACCGCTTACCTCTATAACCTCCTCCAAGTGTCGCTACATCGACCGATCTCTCCGTCTCGTATCCATCGCCTCCAGGACATCAGTACCACCTTACTACCGATTATTACCTAAGTAAGAATCACTCGTACCTATAACTGCTCATATGAGACTGGTCATCCCTTAGTTGCCACTGCCACATTTTAATATTTGATAAGATAAATTGTTTTTTCTTTCTTTACATTGTTCTCATATAGGTATATTTCTATATATGAGAACAATGTAAACAATTTATCGTATCAACGTAAGTATCGTAACGTATACAACTTGACAAAAATCCTGGTTAACCAGGATATAAAATGATTTAAAAGGGTGTCCGTGGAGTTTCTTGCACGTTCTTCTCCATAGAGATCTTCGCTTTCGAACTTGCAAATAGCTTCATGTTTTTGACGGAATTTGACAATTCACAAGTACCTGATAATGGTTTATTTAAAATAAATGCTTTGACTTTGACTTTGAAAGCTGATAATTTCTCATTCAGACGATAATGGCATAATATTCTCGCTCAGGTCATAAATACCTCGGCTGATTGATGAATTGATGACCAAATTACAGCATTGTTTCAACTTGCTGTTTAGCACCGATATGTGTCGGGTTTCGATACTGGTTGCATATGCAATACTTGTCAGAATTCGCCGGTGACACCGGTTCCGAGCATTTCATTGTTTGCAAAAACTAATTGATATTGTAAAATAAGTGGTTCTTTTAATTTCAAAACTAAGTAAGTACCTATTGTGATACAGTTACAAAAACTTACGTTATCATTTTTGAAATTACTCTACACAATATGGTGCCTATACTAACTATTGAACTCTTCGTCATTATCTGCCCTTATAGGACCCCCAAGGTAATTGACTTTGGGGTCGACGCAGCATGTCTTGGTTCTCCAAACTTCTCCACAAATCGACATCTCAATAGTCACTACGTTTTAAATCTTATTGTCGTCTTCACAGAATCACATCTGCCCCTCCTTATATGGAAAATAGCTATTGCCCGCGACTTCCTCGCGTTAATATAGATTTTTGCAAAAGTGGCCTATACTTATTTCCGGGTCCCATCTTTTTGTCCCATTCATCAAAATTGGTTGAGCAATTTAGGTGTGAAAGCAACACACAAACTCACTTTCTCATTAATAGTATCAGTTAGGATCCACATTCATACTCAAAGTTTCCTCATCAAATCATCACCTTTGCATCATTTCTTCGCATCATGCATACCTACCTAGCCAACCGATTTTACTTCTTGCAAAATGTAACGATCTCAGTTCCTAAGAGCGCTTACGCACTACGTCCGATCCGAACCCGATCAGCATCCGTGAAAAGACGGTCCCGGCGTAGTTGTAAAACAATTTGTATGGTAGCTTACGCACTACACCCGATTTCCGTCATCCGATTTCTCTCCGTCATCCGAGAATCTCCATTTCGGATAAGATATTGACGGACCGAAGTGGCCATTATTTGTATGAACAGTTGCGTACTACGTCCGAACCGAACCCGAAGCCCGAGCTGCGTCCGAGAAAAGAGGCAGAGGGGCCGGGGGCGGGGGGTGACGTGACTCGTCCTTTTTAGTACTTAGTTGGATTTACTGCAAAAATCTTATATCAATTTAATTGGACAAGGATAAGGTAATAAGATAATCATGGATGGATGGCAATTTAAATTGTTCTTAAGACTTTCGAAGTAAATTTTTGGTTAACAAGAGATAAGAGTAGGGGAAGATCAAAGAAACGAATGATGGATTGTGTGAAGCCATATCATCTGTATTTCTAGAAAGGAGGTAATCACTCAATNCAGACATCGAGTCTATATTTATTCTGCAGAAAAGAGCCATCAGAGCCATATACCATCTTGGTCGGCGCGATTCCCTAAGGGAACTGTTTAAGGATATTAACATCATGACGGTACCTTGTCAATACATATACGAAAACATTATGTATGTTCGGAAAAATATTCATCTTTTTAATAAGATTAGTGATAGGCATAATTTTAATACTAGAAATAGGAATAAATTAGATCAACCCCGATTCAGATTGGCTAAAGTACACACTTCTTTTATGGGATATTGTATTAAGTTTTATAATAAAATACCACGTGAGATTCTCGAACTGAATGAGAAAAAATTTAAAACATGCATAAAACGCACTCTATGTAGACAGGCATATTATAAACTGGAAGATTATATCCTTGATAAAAATGCTTGGCTAAATGCCGGTCCTGCTCCACAGCCTCAGCCGCTTGGTTCCACTAGTTAGGTTTTATATTTGGAAGAGATGCTCACCCTCTTTTATGTCTAATAATAATACTATTCCGCATAATCTTATATTATGTTTGGAATAAACTTTTCTTTTTCTGTATTTTCAGATTGATATTCATAGTTTTATATAATTTAGAAGCAATTTTTATTTCAAGTTCTGTAAATGTGAGAACCCTGGACCATTATGTTAATAGATAGTTTCCTTGTTTGACATGAAATAGCAGGGGCAGTTGAGGGTGTGTCATGCTCACTCCAATGTCTCGCTGATGGTGGCGCGTGTATCGGATCATTCAGTTCCCTTCAAAATGGTTGAGCTGAATGGTGCTGATGCACGCGTCATGTTCGTGAACGGGCGCCGTCAGTGGAGACTGGTCATCCCTTGGTTGCCACTGCCTCATTTTAATATTTCATACTATAAATTGTTTTTTTTCTTTCTTTACATTGTTCTCATATATAGAAGCAACAAGGTTTATGTAACCAGGATTTTTGTAAACATAAAATGATTTAAAAGAGTGTCCGTGGAGTTTCTTGCACGTTCTTCTCCATAGAGATCTACGCTTGCGAACGTGCAAATAGCTTCATGTTTTTGACGGACTGACTTTGACAATTCAAAAGTACCTGATAATGGTTTATTTGAAATAAATGCTTTGACTATTGACTATTGACTATTCACTGATTTGAATCGGAGGTAGTGCGTAAGCAATACCCGAGTTCGGTCCGAGTTTTCTCGGACAGTATTTTGACGGATTCTGATCGGATTCGGATCGGACGTAGTGCGCAACCGCTCTAACTGTGAATTCATCACACTCTTTATTATAGCCTACAGCATGCCTGGATACAGTCCTGTGCCCTTTTGAAAAAAAACATAAATAATATCAATAACAGTACCTATCCAATACCATTACATGTAACTTCAGGTAACAAATCTAACACTACACAGTTTAATTTATAAGAATCGTGCGCGTTGTATTCCAGCGGTGCAGCGCGGCGCGCGCGCTCAGGTGCGCACGAGCGATGATCGATACAGCGCCGCTATCGCTTTCGGCGGGAGCGCCCGGCGACCGACAATTAATTTAGAAGCACCATTTGTTCGCTGATAACACTCGTAATGCTGTGTGTTGTTTGTTAGATAAGGATGGCTTTATAATGGTGTTTTTATTGATTCTGTTATTGTTCATGATTATTTTGTGTAAATCAAAGTATTTGAGTCTAATGAATGACTCTATTCATTCATTGATATGTATGAATAGAGTCGAACGATATTCATTAGACGACGATTCATTTCACGGTATATGTACGCTGTTTGTTATAGGTACCTTTAACATTTTTATTGCAGTCTTTCCTTGGTGGTCTTTTAAGAGGTTCTATGTGCTCGAGATGATATCGGGGACCTTCTTTGGATAATCATGTGTTTTGCTACCTTAGCAGCCTGGTTGTGTCAAAGGCGTCATAGCAGCCAATGTTCCTGATTTCTTAAGTATTATCTCAAAAACTCATTTCAACCTATTCTGCAAGCACTGGCCCAAGTGGTGGTTCTGCACGCTGCCTGTCATAGAGTGGAGGCATTTGCCTGTTGTCTTAATCACCAAACTGTATAAACGTATAGAAACGGATGAAATCCCAAAGAAACCCAGCCCTCTCAAACCCCTCCAGCCTAAACAGAGCCTATCCAAAAATTCAGTTTGTTCTGTGGCCATTGCATCCTTCCGTGTGATCACGTAATTAAACGGCCGCAGCTGGCCGGCTAATGGAAAATCGCGGCAAATAAATCTCTGGTAGCGTCGAGTTCCTCCCACCAACTATCGGCACTGCAAATACACCAGCGCGTGCTGTTCGACGTGCACTCATTACTGGAGATAGCTCAAATTCATTGTTCCACCTCATGCCACAGCCTGTCTGATCGCTGATTGTTGGTGTGTACTTGAGTTTTGTGGCGATTCAGTTGGCATGTCGATATCTAGGTACCGTTTGTACTATGAGCGGAGGTTAACTGTAGCTGCCTGGTTATGAACAAAAATAAGGGAAACAGAAACTTCTTCTAAGGATGGCGCAAAGCGGTGCTCTGAACAGGATGTACATGAATGCTGAAAATTGGCTTTAACTGATTAATAAATTACTACCTGTTTGAAGAATCTTGATATCTGATAGTGGGAGATCTGTGACCCAAAATGATAAAATTTGTCAAACGATGTCGTGACCGACGCTAGGTAGATACCTAATGTAGATGAGCCAAGAGGTAGGACCTGTTTGGGTTGTGTCAATTTACTAGTTACTTTATTAGGCAACGTATTGTAGAAAGGTGCTACACACTACACAATACATATTTTTAAACACAACACTCATAAAGCAATCTAATTTATTTCACCGTAAAGCCTTGTTTACTCGACGAGCAAAACAGAAAAAAATATCTCAATTATCTAAAAAATTCGATTGGGGTCCCTGGTGCCAATTAGCACTGCCGATGAAATGTGTGATGGTGTGATGAACAATGAGCATGTGCACCACTCCCGCGCAGATCGTCGATAATGGCGCGCGGCGTAACTTAGCGAGCCACGCTGCGCAGGCGCACACGCGGAATTTCACCTTTCATTAACGTCTGCGTATTCGACCACACGCCACTCAATTTGCACCCCCGACTAAAAAAAAATCTATAGAACCACAATTCGGACTCATTCATCGAAAGTGTTAAATTCTGACGAAGAAATACTCACGCGCAAGCATAAAATATCTTAAGCTTTGAATACGATAATAAATCTTAAGATTTCATAATAATTGGATTAAAACATCACCTCAGCTGAGATGAGATCATTCGTTTTGATCTCGTGCTAATTGACGATTTTGTAAGTCTTTACCTAAAACACTAATGACATAATAGTTGTACAAAAATATCTGGATTGTGAAAGCCTGTCGGTGAGAACTGTGGGTTTGTGACAAAGAAACAGCAAGACCGGTTGGCTGCAATTATATAATTATCTAAATACCTTTCATTAGCAAGTTGTGCCGATAAAATTATAAATTGTAATGTGGAGGTTTAGTCGGATACTGGGCCAATAGGCCTTTTTATTGTGATTCTATGAGTTTGGACGATTTCATCAGTAACATTGACAGACATTTCTTCTCTCAACTGGTGTATGGGCCTCCGCTCTTTAGTGTCATGCTTCCCTCGTCTGATCCAAGTTCTTTGTTCATGGCTTACCAATGTGGCTGTTGGTCAGACAGCAGCTTCTCCCACCTTCTCTTGGCAACCCTTAAATGTGAGCTTTTCTGCTCCACTTACTATCACCTCGTCCCTATCCTGCCCATCTTCGTTTCATAATCGATTAAGCTCTTTGTTGCGTCGTGTTTATTGACAACCATCATCTGCATTTCACATAGAGTGTGTGCTTATCTGACCTGCACTAACCAGTATCATACTGTACATACAAGATGTCCCTTTGTTAGACTAGTAGCTAAAGATCTACAGATTTAATGTTTTCATTATTTTCTTCATCCATCTATAACTCATATGGTGTACATAATAAAGAGTACCTATTCTAGTAAATCAACGGAAATGGAGATGACAGTTGGGAGGAAAAGTTTTACAGAATTCTCAAGGCACGAAGGGGTCTCTCTAGATATGAAATTATCGTTGACGATGTAAGAGCTTATTTAGTAATAGACCCGATACAAAAGGAAAGTTGTCAATATTTAACGCGTATTGTATTGTAACGTGAGGTCGCAGTTATTGGCAAACTTCTTCGTGCTCAGAATTAACCAATGCATTGTATTGTAATACTTGTAATGGGTTTTACGTTTTGCCATTATGGTGTAAGTGTATTCCCAAACGAAACTTATTTACCTGCAATGAGTTTGATTAGGACAACTAAAAACTGAAGCAAAGACGAAAGCCGTTTGTAAATCCATGACTTGAGAAAAAGGTTCCACTAGGCAGGCTAGAGATAGAATAGTAGATAAAGAATCAAGCTACAACTTGATCTGAGAGAGGCGTATTGCTTTAGGTTGTCAATTCAACCCTGAACAGGATTAACTAATTCATTGCATTTCACAATCAACCGAAACGTAGAACCGAATTTGAATTTAATCTATGTGACTTGACACGATAATGGTTTGTTTCATTCGGATCGTTTTTGAATAATATCTTAGTTTAGGGTCGTAATCTATGTATTTATCTATTCCAGCTCTTAGTGTATCAAATCCAGTGTAGGGAGCAGGAGTGCGGCATCGCCCATGCACACATACCAACCCCGACGCGCTGCATTCCGCACATTCCTAACTCCTTTAACTATATAATTCGGCCGTTTACGCCCGCCTGATAATCTGGCCCTTTGTTCCGCAGCCTTCATAAACATAATTGTGAAGGCAAGCCAAGTTATGGATGTAGGGGAAAAATTCTACTGTTCTAACTTGCAGGAATTTCAACATTTTGTTAGAGATACCACGGTTATTTAGTGAGTAGTTATGTTGGACGGTTTGTAAGGAAATTGGCTCATGTGTTCTGCTTGTTGACTTAGGAAATTGTATCGTAGTATGTGGGGAATTGGGGATCTGTAGTAGTTTTTATTAGTTTGTCCTTCTGATTAAAAGTTGATAGTAAATAAAATAGATAAGTCGATTGCATTCTTGCTTCATTCTTCATTATCATTCATGTTTATAATGACATCAGAGATGAATGGCCATGTTTAGTCTTTAAGCAAAATACGAAATATCTTTACTATATGTTGCGTGCAGTGATCAGCAACTGTATCATTAATCCGTTAATCATACTCGTCATAATAGTATGCATGTTAGAATCCAGTAAATAATAGCGTTACGACTGATTAGCAGCGATGATTGACGATCAACATAACGTGTACATGTACCCACATATTATTATGTATGTACAACGAGTGATATAAGGGTGCCTGTAATGTATTGTAATGTTTCAAAGAAATGCATCGCGCAAGTAACGAGGGCTTTGTAATTTTGTGATGTAAATATAACGGATAAGTGCTGCTATGGTTAATGGCATTGCTAAAAGAATTAATAGTCACTTAGGTACAGTATGTGCAGAGCAAAATAAATTGTGAGTGGCTTTATATT
The DNA here is from genome assembly GCA_002192655.3 of Mamestra configurata. Taxonomy (NCBI): domain Eukaryota; kingdom Metazoa; phylum Arthropoda; class Insecta; order Lepidoptera; family Noctuidae; genus Mamestra; species Mamestra configurata. The sequence continues at coordinate 233,245 of NDFZ01005397.1, read as the reverse complement.
GTACTTGTCAAAAGTTTTATTTCTGATTCCTTCCAAGGATAGACAGTTTGTGTGGTGTAATGCTAATTGATAAAACAAGAGGAAGTATGAAAGTGGCAACTGTGACTAAAAATTGTGTGAAAATCGTTTGTCATGGGTATGTGATGTGGAGGAATGAGGACACTGTCAAAATGAGGAAAACTTACAGTGTGGCTTAAGAGTAGAGAAGTACTGAAGAAACAGTGGGTGGACTGTGTGAACGATGATATGTCTAGAGAGTGGATGACTACGGAGACCACGACTAAACGAGAAGTATGGAAGAAGAAGAGATGTTACACCTACAAAAAAATTAAAAGTAAATTGAAAGTATTTACATCCTGGACGCTTTACAAAGAAGTCCCTATTGCAAAAAAGTAAGCGTGTACGTTTGTATACTGTAATCTTTGGCCATGTTGCATGTTTTTGGTAAAGTCGTTTAGCAATATTTGTTAATTATTTTATCAAAACTGAAATATGTACACTGCAATACACAAGCGCAATAAAATAATTTTACACGATTTGCAATGTTAGTATGGTAATAAAAATGCAGTTTGGGTGATAAGAGTGAATTTAACGTTTTAATGTTCGCAGATGATTTAAAGCAATCTTGTACAATCATTAAAGGTGTTGATTATATTAGTAACTTGTGTGAAATCTGATGAAATCAAATCTGCGTGACCAAAACTTGATGAAAATTGGTAGTATTTATGCTCATCGCTGTAAAGTAGAATATTGTATCTTATCTATTTTGATCTATACTAATATTATAAAGAGGAAAGATTTGTATTTTTGTATGTAACGAATAAACTTAAAAACTACAGGACCGATTTGAACAATTTAATTCAGCAATGGCTACATTATCAGCGAGTAACATAGGCTATATTTTATCCCCGTAATCCCACGGGTGAAACCGCGTGTCGTCCGCTAGTGTCTCATAAAGTTGTAGCTTACTTAGGTATATACTGGATCTTTGTATTCAACAGCTGAACATCAGAAGACCATACAGTTCATTCATCATCATGATATTTCGATGGTATCTAATGGGGTAAGTTAATAAGACTATCTTCTAAATCAAATTAAGTTTTAGAAAGGCGTTAATCGACGATATCATCCATAGGTACGTCCAAAACTTCAGGATAATAAAACAGCCCACCCAAACACCAGTCAGGAACCGATTGATCAAGAAATTGAGAAGATAACAAGCCGTTAAGTTTGTCACCAACAGACAGCTGAATGAAGGATAGTTTATTTTTATTGGTGTAGAACCTGGCGGTATGGAGCGGTGCTTATGCTCCGTATTTAGACGTCGCCCGACAGATCAGCTATCGACGTGGGTGTCGACTGTCATCTCAGGGTTGGCAGGATGTAAAGCTGGTTTTATGTTGTGTTGGGAAATTAACTAATTAGTTCTTCTAAAATAGTTTCAAGCTATTCGTAGATATTGCTGAATTACTGTTTGGACTGGCCTGTTGGTCGAGTGGTTAGTGACCCTGACTGCTAAACCGGAGGTCGTGGGTTCGATTCTCACCCAGGACAAATCTTTGTGTGATGAGCATGATCATTTTTTCTGTGTCTGGGTGTAGTTTGTCTATAATATGTATGTATTTAGAAATATATAGGTAAGTATGTTTATCAGTTGTCTGGTTGCCATAGCACAGGCTCTGCCTAGTTTGGGATCGGATGACCGTGTGTGAGTTGTCCCAAGATATTATTATATTATATTATTATAACTGTAGTGGCATAATTTTCGCGCGGTAACTTACATATGTGAGAAGTTTTATCATGAATATATATCTATATCTTCTTAAGTTAATCAATAAATGTAATATTATATCAGCATTAAGGGAATGCGACGCACCTGTGGTATTGCAGGTTTCAAAGGTGGCGGCAACTAGTTAGTTATTATAAGGTGTGCACAGCCTGCTTGTTGGCCACCCATAACAAAAAAAAAAAAACAATGAACGCAAAAATGTTTTATGGAAAATCCGTTTTCTTTTAGTTAGGTCTGACTATTTTTACAAACCAAGACACCTTTGTGCGTCAGATATCTGAAAACATGTTAATAAACCTATCAACACGTTCCCTACTCGTTGTACTACTTAAATATGTAGGTCTTTGACAGTTGTATTGGGTATCTATAATCCCGAAAGTCTAACACTGTCATATGTCACTCAGACACTGACAGACAGACAGAATACAGCTGCATCTGGTTAGACTTGAAGCCCACCCCCCACATAGTTTGGTTTGACCAAGCTTTAAAAATCATGTATAAATTTAGCAGCTGGCAGCCCTAGCAGGCTATCTCGCGGAAACGGCTCGCGGTGACACAATCCACTCTTGCGCCGATGTTATTATAACGATCAGTTTTGTGCCACGCCAATTAACACCACAGCCAAATGGTTGGAGAGACAAACGATATCGGGGGAGATGGGTTTATGATACTATGGTGATCTGACATCGATGGCTGTTGGGAGTGTGGTGAAGGATGAGAATGGGGAAGAAAAATATGGCATTAGTTAGATAGAAAAAAAACACCAGCGAGGCTTACAGTAGTCGAATATGATATGTTGATGTCTCACCTTGGTAAAAGACTTTATAAGCTGAGTTAGTTTAGATTGGCTCACTTATTTAGCTAAAGTAATTTTTCAAACTTGAATGCAGTTTGCTGTCTGCCTGCACACAGAATTTGATCTAGGTCGTGGACTGCACCCGGCTTTATAGTCGTTCAGAAATAGGAAAAAAATGGAAACTGAGCAGCATAAGACAGGACATCAGTAACACTAATTAATCAGCCTTCGAGTCGTGCACGAATTTGTAGAAAACTTCAAATGGTAAGATTACCACGATTCGACCTTGATGCAGTATTTCCAAGTAATCAGAAATTTCTCCTGCACATTATCTTTTAAGTAATTTGAGGCTTAAAGGATTATTGAGTTGAACCTGTAGTTTATTACCATTTGAAGTAAATTAACTTTCATTAAAGGCACTTGTCATAGGATTTAACTTATTTATTACCCACCTAATTGCTGAGAATTCTTCAAATCTTAATATGTGAGGTGGGAACTCCTAATCGGATTACAAAAATACTTGAAAGTACTCGATTCTCCATTTTGATCCAACCTGCATTGGTCCCGCGTGGTGGGTTACGAGTATTACGACTAGCTCTCTCTCACAGCGAGGAGGCCTAGTGGCTAGTGGCCCAAAAGTGTGAACACTATACGCTGATTCAACTACTCCATTTTCAGTACCAATATTCCACTTCAATTCATCATTAGCATTTCAGCCGAAAGAGGTCTTCACCAGGTCATCGATCGACTCGGTAGGCTTCCAATGCTGCGTTTCCCGGTACGTTATCGCCACTCTAGAACCTTACGACCCTCTCGACTAGTTGTGCTGTGAGCATTATGCCCTGCCCTGCTACTAAAGTTTGACGATTCTTCGAGCTTTTGTTCTTTTTTTATTTGAGATGAGTTTGCTCTTGACTCTAGTCTAGGTCATAGATGACAGAGACAAAGTCGACGATGGAGCGAGCTTACCCAGAAGAAGCCTGTTCACTCTAATTTGTCGGTAATCTTGGTTCTTCTGCGGATATCTCNTTTTTTTTTATTTAATATGGGTTTGCTCTTGACTCTAGTCTAGGTCATAGATGACAGAGACAAAGTCGACGATGGAGCGAGCTTACCCAGAAGAAGCCTGTTCACTCTAATTTGTCGGTAATCTTGGTTCTTCTGCGGATATCTACATTTATTAAATTCAAATAATACAATTTTAACAAGAATCCTTGTTGCCGGTTGCTTCAAAAATGCCGTTCTTCAAGTTGTATTTCTATATTAGTCAAGGTGCAGTATGTAAAACAGGCATTTTCGTCTGACTCAGGCAATGAACTGCGACCCACGCATCCCACTACCCTAAATATCACTATCGGGTATATTTATGAAGTAAGTAGTGCCACATAGTTGCTTATCTCTGCCGTAATGTAATGCTAATGTTATTACATCTTGATAACAAAGCTTTTGTGGTAATCTTATACGAAGGCATTAGAGTATCGGCTAGATAAGGTTTGCTTGATTGGTTCCTAACTATTTGGCAGGAAGAATGTCTATGGGCTAAGAGTTATGGTAGGCGCCAGGTAAACTTGAAATAGAGTACCTACATTGACCTATCCCTAATATCCCTTCGTAGATACCCGAACAATTAATTATGAACCGTTTTTCGTTACTAGAGAACGTAAAGGATCACGATGGAAGTCGATTCAGCCGGTCGATTCTGTAAACATGTCGAAGTGAACGCTTGGGTGAAATGATCACGAGGTGAGCTGTCAATCCTTATAATCAAAATGGAATGACAGCTCACTTTCTGATCACGTGACATCTTAATTATATGGATTGACAGCTCACCTCGAGGTCACTTCACCCATACCTTCACTTCGACATGTCTACAGAATCGACCGGCAGGACAGCTTTATGTCTTATTTCTGTTTATTGATAATACGAAAGTCAATAAATGTACGTGGGTCAAGGACCGTAGATAAGGCTACCATAGACTAAGGCTTTTATTTTTGAGGTATCATCATCAATCTATTGTCGGTAAGTGCAATGTTCCTGCGTTGTGGTCCTGCGGACGGCGAGTGTTGAGTGGCTCGCTGTCCGATTACCATCAAGCCCGGGTCGATGGCGCGTTGTGTTCCACGAGCGCCTTGTAAAGATGAAGAAGACGAGGCCCGCTAGGGCCAGAGCCTGCCAGGGTTGCGGAATTTGTTCGAAAGAGTCACCGCGGCCCTGGAACGCAAAGGACACACGCATGGGTTTTAGTCAGTAATAGTCTGACACGCCCTTCTAAGAAGTCATTTGATGATTTCCCAACCTTAAAACAAAAAAAAATGCAATGTTCATTTAACGATTATACTAATATCTAGTTAGGTACTGAAAATAGTGAATCAAGAAAGCGGTTACGAGGTTTTCTGAAACTACGGAAAGATAAATCAAAGAAACAGTCAAGTTCCGACGTGACGACTTGTTGTTTCTCAAACTTCAGCAATGTTAACGTTGTTATTTGCTGAAATTAAAAAAAAATGTGGATGTTTTTGTGTAATAAGTTCGTATAGTTAATATTAGCGGAGGAGCTCGTGGCTAAATAATAACAGCCGTACGGGTTGATCTTCAAGGTTAAGCAACGCTTGCCGAGGTTGATCTGTGGATGGGTGACCATCTTAACATACCGAGACTCCCCCGTGCCTGGGAAAGCATGTTAAGCCGTTGGTTCCGGCTGTCATTTGTAGATCTTTGGCAGTCGTTACGGATAGTCAGAAGCCAGATAATCTGAAACCAGTCTTGCCAAGGAGTACCGTGTCACCCAGTTAATGGGTTGTAGAGGTCTGGTAGGCAGCCGCTCCACGTAAAATACTGGTATTCAGCTGAATCTGGTTTGACTGGAAGCCGACCCCAATATAGTTGGGAAAAGGCTGGGCAGATGTCTTTTCTTTTCTATTTATAACGACGCAGACGAAGCATTTTGATCAGAAATTCATATAACTTGAGAGAAGGACAGGTTTGGGTTCGTGTACATAAATTTTTCATATAACCTGCAGATAAGTAGTTGTTCCGGGTGTGCGCACCCACGATATAGGAGAAAATCTAGCGTGCGACAACGTTTACAAAATAGTTTGTTCAACAATTTTCCAATCAGTAATTGTGTTCAAACTTTGGGGGCGTTCAAGTATTACGTAATGCAATTTGGGGGGAGAGGGGGTCTTGTTAAACGTTGCTGGTCCTGAACCATAGGACAATCAAGGGTGTAGACAAAATCAAACTGATTGATTTATGAATTAACTTTATAGATATACTGTTTCTTTTTTGTGTTTTTATTTTCTGTTTAATTAATGGTTATTAAGATTATCTGTAAATATGTGAGTGCCATTTACCTAAATTTCTTTAGAAAATGAATAAGTTTACCTCTGCTGGTAATACTTTGTTCTTATAAGTAGCATACTCTGGGTGCATCGTCCTCACATAATATGAAATTAATTTTTGTATACCAAATTTTGTAAAATCATCGTTTGAAAAGAGTAACTATGGAGTTTCTTGTGCGTTCTTCTCCATAAGAATCTACCTTTTCGAATGGACAGTAGAGTCACTTTATTAATGTAATATTATTATTTTACTGAACTGTAAATGATGACGTTCAAAAGTGCCGTTTAATGGCCTAATTGAAATAAACGTTTTGACTTTGACTTTGACTTTGTTACGATGCGTTACAGGGGCGGGAGGGGTGTTCGAACAACGCGTTACGTAACGTTGTTCTTTATTTAACGCTAGCTCACTGAACATATTTTCGAGTTACACAGTCACTAAACAGTACCTAGTCATTTTGCCAAACAAAAATGAAACATCAATATCTTTCTTGAAATGGCATTTATTAATTAAAAATAGTAGGTAACATGAGAGTAGTACAGACATAATTGTGACTTTTGGGTAAAAATTGTCACTTGGATGATTAGGGAGGGGGGAAGGGGGTACAGAAAAACGTTACGGCGCGTTACATGGGGGGGAGGGAGGGTCAATAATCTTCAAAAATAGCGTTACGTAATACTTGAACGCCCCCTTTACCTAATTAAACATTCTAGAAGGGGCTAGAAGTGTACACAATATTCTAATTTTATTGTACTATCTTAACTACTAATAATATTTATGAATGAGGAAATCTGTAGGATGGTTTATAAATCTCATCTCAACAGATTTAAATGATATTTGGAACATGGGCAGATTAGGATATTAAAAAGGATTTTATCCCGGAAGTGCGTCACTGTGGTCACTTTTATGTGGGTGTGGTTTCTGGCAAAAACTGGTTGCTATTAAAAAAAAGTCGGACTCGCGCGCAAAGGATTTCGAACGAATAATATTTTTTTAATATGTTACTTTAAAATCATAAACTTTTTGTTTTCCAGTAATCTATAGATAAAGACCTATTATCTGTAATGTTTAGGGTTTCGTACCTCAAAAGGTAAAAAAGGAACCATAAGATCACTCTCTTGTCCGTCTGTCTCTCCGTGTGTTACCACCGATTTTCTCAGGAACGGATGGACCCAGCAAGCTGAAATTTATACCAGATACTGAGGTCTATAGATGTATAAAATCTAGGTCCTGAGTCAACACGATAAAAAGATATGGGTAAATTTAGATTTTCGCGAAAACTTGTAACTACCAAAATTTATCTTAATTTTAAACGTTTTTTATCTTTCGGAATTTTACCTTTACTTGTGCTGTAAGATCTTGCTATTAACCAAAATTGACAATTCTAGGTCAAACGGAAGTACCCTATAGGTTTTGGGTCGTAACGGGTGGTTAAATTGTAAGGGCCGATGTTGAATGTGAACCACACCTAAACGCCAAGTTTTTTTCCGAATTTTATTTGACATTTCTCTGTTTCAGACTTACTCAATTTGAACCATGGAGAGATACACAATCCAACAACGTGTTAAAGTTATCCAGACTTATTATGAAAATGGGCGTTCAAATCAAAATGCATATCGTGCACTTCGTGATTTTTTTGGTCAATTTGATCGTCCAAATGTGCGTACAATCGCAAAAATCGTGAAAAAATTCGAGCAAACCGGGTCTGTAGAAGATGTGAGAACACCAGTGCATGCTCGTACAGCTCGTACTGCAGAAAATATTGCTGCTGTTCGCGATAGTGTGGCTGAAGAGCCGTCCACCTCAACTCGTCGTCGTGCCCAACAATTGCACCTCTCACGCTCGTCGTTGATGAACATTATGCATAAAGACTTGCATTTACACGCTTACAAGGTGCAATTGGCTCAAGAACTAAAGCCTCTTGACCATTCCAAACGTCGTGAATGGGCAGAATGGTGGCAAGAAATGGCAACAGTGGATGATCAATTTTCGAAGAAAATCATCTTCAGTGATGAGGCACATTTTCACCTCAGTGGATTCGTCAATAAACAGAATTGCCGCATTTGGGCGAATGAGAATCCAAGAGTGATTGTCGAAAAACCAATGCACCCACAAAGAGTGACTGTTTGGTGCGGTTTATGGGCTGGCGGCATCATCGGGCCGTATTTTTTCCAAAATGAGGCCGGTCAGGCAGTTACTGTGAATGGTGTTCGCTATCGTGAGATGATAACGAACTTTTTATGGCCCGAATTGGAAGATATGGATGTGGACGATATGTGGTTTCAGCAGGACGGTGCCACTTGCCACACAGCTAACGAAACAATGGCTCTTTTGCGCAACAAATTCAATGGCCGTGTTATCTCACGTAATGGCGATGTCAATTGGCCGCCAAGATCATGTGATTTGACACCGTTGGACTTTTTTCTTTGGGGTTATTTGAAAGAAAAGGTGTACGTCGATAAGCCAGCAACAATTCAAGAGCTAAAGGATGAGATAATTCGGCACATTAACGGCATAGAACCTCCATTATGCCTCAGGGTCATCGAAAATTTGGACCATCGGATGGAGGTGTGCCGCCGTGGTCGCGGCGCCCATTTGGCCGATATTTTGTTCCATACATAATTGAGTAATACCAATATATCATAATAAAATAAAATTACAATAATTTCCTAAATAGTTTGTGTTTTATTCAAAATCAACATCGGCCCTTGAAATTTAACCACCCGTTAGTTCCCGTTGACCTAGAATCACGAAATATGACAAAAAGCAAGGTCTTGCAATACAAATAAAAGAAAAATTCCAAAAATTTAAAAAGTTGAAAATTATGGGTGTCCCGAAACATACATAGTGGACGCCTGCCACCAATGAAAATGATACCAATTTCATTACGGCGGTATAATTGGTAGGAACGGAACCCTCGGCGCACGAGTTCGTCTCGCATTTGCCCGGTTTTTTTTTCAAATTTTAGGCTCAGTAGTATCGGAGATGAGTCAATTTTCATCTAAGTATTTTCTTCAATAACTTCGGAACAGAATATTTTAAAGTTGTAAAAAAAGTACTTTTGAGATCCTTACAATAAGGCCTTTCGATGATCCTTACGATTTGATATATCACACGGTGCGATTGGAAATACTTTTATTGCTTGTCTAATTGCCACCCCAGAAATAGACCCCATTTTTAAATTTATCTATTTTTGATACGCGTCCGTGTTTGGGTCATTGAAGTTTTATGTCGAACAAATCGGTCCTCTAGATTTGGAGAAAATCGGCTTTGACAGACGGACAAACAGACAGACAACCGAGTAATCCTTTAAGGGTTCCGTTTATCCATACAGAGGTTCGGAACCCTAAAAACTCTAACAGAGTGCGTACCTAGTGATTTTTTTTATTTTTTTTTTTATTTAATATTGGTTTGCTCTTGAGTCTAGTCTATGACAGATACAAAGTCGACGATGGAGCGAGCCTACCCAGAAGAAGCATTTTTTGTCAATTAAGTTTACCCGAGCTTTCTGTGGTATCCCACCTAGACAAACCACTTCACATCAGTGACTCACCTTACTAAGCAACTTTCAGTCAAAGCGAGACATCTTCCGTAAATCTACGCCAAAACAAACTCTCTAACTCGCCGACCCGCAATGAATCTGCATCAGATAAAACCTCATTCGCAACATTTTCACCGGCATTCTTTGGACACATCCTTATGACTTCACCTTTCTCCTGAGCAGGTTTCTTCGACCTTCATTTGAGATCAGTATGCACGTGCCAGCCAGGACCTGGAGACGTTTCCCCCTGCTTGGTATGCTAAGCGGCGCTCAAGGCCAGGGGCGACGTGCTCGGCGTTCTGATGAGCGGTTTCTGTCTGTTTTGAATGAAGGTGCTGTTTTGGTATTAAGTGGGTGCTCGGTAGTGAAGTTTTGGGTCTGTATGGTTTACTTTCTTTGAGTGTAATGGGGAATATAGTTTCTTTTAGGAGTTGTTTTTAAAGAGTTCAACTGTGATGAACGCCACATAAAAGTTTTGGCCTGTTCCGATCGGATCAACAAATTTTTTGAACTTCGTGTTAATTTTAACCGGAAGTAATTATGAATATGAAATGTTTGTTATAAATAACCTCTTGTTATCTCTGGTTTGTACGAGCAGTCCTTATTATTTTAAAAGAATCGTCATCACTATTTTGGCTTCAAAATAGAATGAATTAAAGCATTATCAGTTTCAGTGCCCAGAACTCAGCATATGGGTCGAACAATAATTTGTTCGTGCCCACGAGTCGTCGTTATATGTAGCGAAAAACCAAATTATTGTTCGACTCATATGCTGAGTTCTGGGCACTGAAAGTGTTAAAGAAAGAATTAAAAAAAGAATGAATTTAAGCATTTTAGGCTAGGTTTCATCTCGGGTAGGGATGGATGGAGGGAGGATTTCAGGAGTCAATAACCGAACAAGACAACAGAATGGTCTGGTGTCGTTTGAAGTGACCTGATTGGTTTTGCTGTCCATTCAACTCATATACCTCTAGGTATATAACCACGAACACATAGCATGACTAAGCAACCTCTTCCAAATCCGGAACCATGTGATATCTAACAGGTCTATTTATAAATCCTTTTCTATTGCCACACAAAATAACAGATATTAAAACAAATGATCTTAAAAGAGATACAAGAGGAATGCAAAGGCGTAGCTGACCTTTTAAAAGTGGCGAGAATGTTCCTGAGTAATAAGTAGCCTAGGTACATAAGTACCCTGGGTACTGGGTCGATTACCTATTGGCGGAACAGCCGCGTAAGAAGTAGGGAACTCCATATAATTAAGGTATTTGTAAACTGGATAGGTAGGCAGAAGTACCGCCTGATTGTTTGTGTATCAATACTGTGATTTGCGTACAGTTATGGAAATTAACGGAGCTTTGCATTCTTTTAGCGGAATTCAACCGCAGTGTCGGTCCAGTTGATTTAGGGCTTGAGGGAAAGGGTCGCTTTTGTATCGGGCAAGTTTGCTGCTTTGAAACTATTTGCTTAATTTGTAACTATGTTTTTTCCGGTACTTTCGTCGCTGCAAAAAACCGTGCATTTACAAGGGATAAAAATAGCGTATGAGCGATAGTAGTTCCCGATGGGATCAGTAACTACTTCCAGATGCTACCTTTTTTCTAAAAATATAAACAAGTTTCATTATCATCATCTGCTTAGCCTTTTCCCAACTATATTGGGGTCGGCTTCCAGTCAAACCGGATTCAGCTGAATACCAGTATTTTACGTGTAGCGACTGCCTACCAGACCTCCACAACCCATTAACTGGGAAATATGGTGGTTCTTGGCAAGACTGGAGTAAGATTGACTGGCTTCTGACAATCCGTAACGACTGCCAAAGATCCACAAATGACGGCCTCCCAAAACCTTAACGTACTTTCCGAGGCACGGAGGAAACTCGGTAAGTTAAGATGGAATTAAAATATAAAAAAGTTTATCATTGAATAATATTTGTTTGAACAGAATAGTTTAGATACATTCAATTACTATAAACATAAAAAAAGAAAATATAACACTCTGTCTCACACACACACCCACACCACACACAGACCACACACAAACACTTATAGATATCTATTTTATTTTTGTTTCCCTTTTTTAAATAATTTATTTATCTGTCTACCTACTCATAGCATACAATTAAGGTGTACTGTCTACTGTCTACTTAAGGGACGGGCCCAGCATCTTTATTTGTATACCTAATTTACCTGGAGTTCAATGTACAACCATGTGTTTCATGTAAAATGTTAAACTTTAATGCAAATAAATTATTATTCTTATTAATTGATCCAAAGAATTGATTTGTTTATTTACCTAACTAGATATTCAAGTATTGCGTTGATATTTTCGGTAGCCGACTACAATATTATCGTTGCTGGTAACTGAAAGTTTAATGTCTACAATCAATATCAATACTTCTTACTAATATTATAAATGCAAAAAGTTTGCATGTTTGGATGTTTGTCACTCAATCACGTCAGAACGGTAGAACGGTTATTGGTGAAATTTGGCACAGAGATAGATCATAATTTGGAATAACACATAGGAAAGAGTAACTATGGAGTTTCTTGTACGTTTTTCTCCTTAGGAATCCTTTTTGCGAATGGACAACCAGAGTCACTAATAAACAAACTGTAAAATTGACGTTCAAAAGTACTTTTTAATGGTCTAGTTGAAATAAATTAATTGACTGTGACTTTGATACTTTTTATCCAGGGAGTATGTTCTCTTGGGACAATTTTCGACATTCACGCGGGCGGAATCTAAATCTACATTTTATTGAAGCCAGGCCTAAGTCCACTTCCAACATTGATCGATTGGCACCTACATCTACTGATCTCCAAGAGCCTCCAACAAAGGCTCCGTTGGATCCACCTTATCATGTCATCAATCGGCTGGTAAGACGGGCGTCTTCGTGTCGACCATAACCTAGGGCTCCCTTGATGTCTCGTGCCGGCCACTTTCCCTCCGATCGACAGCTTCGAGATAACATCGACCATCTTCATTGATAACTGGATGGGGCATAGAGGTGGGAGCGCAGAAGTGGACGTAGGTAGAATGTGGGATTGCTTAAAAAATCGAAAAAAAAATTTTTGTCCCACGATTTGAAGGAGTGTAAATTATATATATGTTTTCTTACTTTTCCGCTGTTCGTTCGTAAGGGCAGTGGGCTTCATTACTAATCATCCACCTGTTTGCGCTTTTATGGTGGTCGGTCGCCACTTCCTATTCTGGCTTTCAGGAGTGCAGCGTTTGGAAATAGCGTGGCGTACTTGCCTCCATTTTTAATCCAGCAATTTGCTTATATTTTATTTCACATAGTGGGTCTTAACTGCAGTTCTAGCTGCAATTCAAAACACAAATCATTCAAGTCAAATTTCTATTCGTACACAAACATAGGAAATGAAATCGAAATCCAGAAGATCACTGACTTCGGTGCGGTCATTTGGGTCATCAACCCAGGCGAGGTGTCTATGACCTAAAATGCAATCAGAAATTCAGGCATAACTTCGGCTTGTCAAATTAATATTAAACCTTAGCGAGACGTCTATAAATGCAATTTATAAAATTCCCGTTAATTAATTTCGCGAAATGTCATTACTTTTTTTGTGACACAATGCGAAAAGAAATTAAAATGTTGAGATCCGGGATCTGTGTGGAAGTCAATAAGTTTTTTTGGGGTCTGTTCTACGGTGTCCGTTTTAATCTTTGCGCATCGTAGCGCGACCGCTTTCCACGGTGCGCGCGCGCAGCCCGACATAACGGCGCGACGCCCCACGACGCGCGCACGTCCCGCGACCGAGCGCACGACGCGAGTGAACACGCGTGTGAACATATACTTACGATAAAGTGACTGTGCCTGTGAATAACCAACATACGAGTCTTTTTGAGGTTCTGTTCTCCAGTGATTGCACTGTGCCCATCAGCCACCATACCCAGGTGAGTGCACACAATTCGCGTGCTATTTCTAATGATTCGGTCGCTTTGATGCTGCAGGAATTGTTCTGCGGAATGTTATTAAGTATTATTGACTTTCTAATTGTGTTTAAATATGTTGATTTATACATTTTGTGAATTATTCACATCGCATTAACATAGCCTCGTTTTGTTGTGTTTTCTATTTTGTGTGATGCTCGTGAAGCCTGCTTCACTGAGTGGTTACAGTAGCTTAATGAACTTAATGACTTTCGTATAAGACAGTTCTACTAAGTATCTATCCTCTATTATGTATCAGATTTATAATATTCCTTGGTTTGCTGATGAATACGCATGAAATTTGCGCATTAATTATCCGGCATGTACCCGCATTTGGTACCGCAAGGTCGCCTTTTAATCGGTAAAAGTTGTTTTATACTCAATTTAATTTTAAAACATATTTGGCAATCCATTTATCATTTCAGAAGACATCAGGTGATCTTGGTAATTCCGCAGTAATGACCGAACTTAACCCATTAATATTATCGACAGCTGCGTAATTTCTTAAATGAGTTTACCCGTAAATAATTCACCACTGACTGTAAACACTTTCTGCACAAGATTCTTGCAAGAGTAAAACTCAGGACTAAGGCTCATTTTCATTATTTTATTCCAAGTCTTGATGGAAATCAATGCATCCATTTTTAACCGCAATTTTGCCAAAAAACTATTCATTATCCCTCATAGTTTAACGTCAATTATTGTACTACAATTTATCTGAACGGAGTCAAGAAGTTCCTAGATCTCCTTCTCCTCTATTGTAGGAGTGAAAATCTGTCAAACAACAATATTGCGCCGGCGCAGGTATATGTTCCGTAGAGATCGACGCGCGCACCTGTGCACATACGGAATGTAGGCTAATGTCTCATGCGATGCCTAATTTATATACTTCACACTTATTTTATGTTTTATTGCTAATTTTGATGGTTCTATGATTTTCCTGTCTTCTCGAAGATGATGTACATTTACGAGAAGGCAGTAAACACAAACCATGATTGTATTGAAAACTGCATTTGTTTATCATGACAGGGTTCTAAGGCTTTTACCATGTGGGTGTCCATGAGTTGCAAAAATATTCGATAGAACTTTTGTCTAACTTCAATGTTACCACATACTAAACTAACGTGCTAGCAAATTGAAGTTTTCCTAAAATATATTATTGTAATATATCCTTCCCTGTCTTCACAGCTAAAACAACAAGAACAAAATTATGTACTTTACCGTGTTAATTACATTCAATATTAAAATTACCAAAAACATATGAACATTAACCTTGATACGTGAATAAAACATTTAACGTTGAAATTAAGTTATTTAATGAAGACTTACTGGCATGGAACCTTATGGCTCTTCGGAACAAAAACCTTAGGTTTTCTGATTATGAAGAACACGTGCAAAAGATATCTTAATTTCTCTCAAAGCGCCTTTTGGCACTTCTCTCATCAGATTTCCAATCTTCTTACGATGGTGAAGTAAAACATCATGAGGAGACAGGTATCTATTCGAACTACAATATCGAATACCTGTGACATCTGTCAGTCCGTACATGTCCACCACATGAGTCTTGCCCAATTCATTTTTACAAAATAATTATAAACTAATTGTCGATAATTTTCTCTTTGCTGGGGCAACGGTTTAGGTCTGGTCTGTTCACCATATATATAGTTCTCCTGACCGATTTGGGCCATGACGGCAAATCTCAATGGGGACTAGACATATTATAGTGCAGGCGTGTGTGCGCAAAAACAGTCCGGTGCACTCCCTCTTCCATATCCCTCATATTCCGATGGGACGGCAACCTGACACGACCGGAGAGAGATCTGGCGCAGGACTAACGGCTTAACGTGCTTTCCGTGGCACGGGGGTGTCACACCACCAACTTCCAAACTCCGGGCGTCACAGAGAAATGCCTAATGGAAAAACCCAATGACACTTTCCGCCCGACCTGGGAATGGAACCCAGGACTCAACGCTCGGCAGTCGCACTTGTGACCGCGAGATCAACGGATTAGTTACCATAACAAGTGACTGAAAGAAAACACCAAACATTACTTAATATATCCTAACTTTATTTCATTATTAGCTGCACCCCGCGGTGTTACCCGTGGTTTTAGTATATTTATAAAAAGTAGCCTTGTGATCCAGGGTGTCAGCTTCCTGCATACCAAATTTAATCAAAATTGGTCCAGCCGATTGCGCGTGAAGAAGTAACAAACATACACACACACTCACAAACTTTCGCGGTTATAATATTAGTGTGATAAGTACCATGATGCACATAAAATTTCTTGACTTAGTCATTGCGAATTTAAAACCCATCAGCAACTAACTATTGAGTCTATTTCCGCAAGAACCACAAACACAATAGGTACGGTAAGAGTTTTACTCCGTATCTCAACATACGACATACATATATGTCATAGGAAACAAACACAATGCCAATGATTATCACAGTTAATTATTGTGTAAGTGTAAGGACTTCCTACTCCATATTTAAGTCATTGAAAAGGAAATAGAACTGTCTTGTGACAATTATTTTGACAGTCTTGTAGAAGAGATACTCTTGTAGGCTTTGAGCGAAGATGGGAAAGCAATTTGCCGTTTAAGCTTCTAAGCGCAGTTTTTATGTTTATTTGTTGGACACAGGAACCAAAAAGTTCCAATATGGCATAAAGAAGCTCCCAATTCATCAGTTGACTTCTTTTGGCCATGGCTCTGGGGCCCTACTATGAAGTCTCAAAACGATAATGATTCCGCTCTAAGAGAGAGACGGAGCTATACACAGCAAATAGCACTATCTCTTTTACGTCATCGGAATTGGATGGCATTGGCACGTCATAGTAGCGCACCAGCTCCCGTGTGGAGATTTTTGACATATGTACATACAAATGAACAACCCATCTTGTAACTCTCCGGACCATAAGAAAAAACCCATGCAATATAACTTAGATCTACTTATTATCCACTTAGATCATGTGAAAGATTTACAGATCGAATAAACATAGTTTTGAAATTATAAAATTAAGAAAACCGGTCGTTGTCTCTTCTGAACGATGATGACGTTCAAAAGTGCCGTTTAATGGCCTAATTGAAATAAACGTTTTGACTTTGACTGAAAATTCCATATTATGCGCTGCTCTTTACATTCATTCAAGTTTATTTTCCAAGTAATGATTGGGCTTTAATTCTAATGACACACTACTAATCTGTTTGCCAATCCCACCGTGATATTACCAAAGTACTTCAAAATGTAGTAGGCTTGCATCGCTTTCCACGCTCCATATGAGCTGAAACATTTGCAATTACGAGCAATTAGTACATAAAGGTGGTATGTTCTCTCGATTCCTTACTCGGCGTAATACAGGCTCAGATATCTTAATTAGAGAAAGCTAAGTAAATTGATCTGGGATTATCTCGTAGGTACAGGGTCGGATACTGTGCGAAGAGCAAAATTATGATAACGTCTTTGAAGATGGTGGTAACTGCTTAATTAAGTTAGATTATCTTGGTAGTTATAAAAGCATAATTATTGTCGATTCCTTAATAGGTGATGACGTTCAGAAATCTTATTTGTTATGTCTTCTGTGGATTGTAATTTAAAACAGTTGTTGAATCAGCATCTGTTATTTTTTTCTTGCATACTGTAGATGGTACAGTTTTCTAAACCGTTTTGAATGTGTTCGAGGAAGATTTTTGACGTAATTTCGGTATTTCGGTTAAAACTAATGAAACCGTAACCATACCGTAAGAAAACCGTATAATGGAGCGATGTTACAGTATTAGTGTTTTTATATCTTTTGACTTTTCTTATAGGGTAAATATAATTCGTTGTGGTAATATATGGAGCCCTATGAGAAGTCACTGTGTGTTACCCTAAGTCCCTGACACATTCTGAAGTCGTTGCAGGAGACAAAATAGAAGATGGCGGGATAGTCAGATAACCAATGGTCCAAACTAGCACTGGGCCGTGTTACCTGGAAGTCATAAGGGAAGGCCATTCATTACCCAGCAGTGGGATGATGCGGACACCGGTACTATAGACAAATTCATAGCATATCAGTAAACAACACACTTTTTCAAAAATATCTTCCCAAAAACACCGTAACGAATCAATTTATGTAAAAACCAGTTTTACTAGCTGTAAGTTTAATTGTTGTAGGTAAACAAACAATGTCCAGGCAGTTATCCGTAGTGGTAATACTGGGAGCAAACTCTCCGGAAGTGTACCTAAGCAGTATGGCCGTATGTGCTAAGTGGCTGACTTAGAGGGAGCTTACGGTTTCTTACTGTGTTTATGGTATAAGTAGATAGTATTAACCGGAGGACTTGGACTAGGAACAGACGCCAGCACATCAAGCTACCCGAAACTGCCAAATTTTCCCAATCAACCTTGAATCTAAAGCTTTCGTGGTAAAGTTGAAAATCTATTAAAGAAATGTGACAGTTTTTTTTTAATTCTTTAAATTTTAGGGACTTTTATAACGAAATGTGACAGATTGTTGTAGCTGGATGTGTATGATGGCATCTTGGGTTTCTGAAGGTCCATTTAACTTTGACTCTTATCATCTTTTTCATTGGCAGACCTCCCTTCGTATCGCGTTACCCTGGTCTTCGATTCTCAACGAGGTTTTACCCGTGTACTTCAAATTGTCATTTAACCATCTCACTGATTTTGATTCTATGCCAACATTATTATAAAGATATTTTTATGTGAAAAGCACTCAAATTTTATATAGTAAAAAAGTTGATGTTTAATTACTTAATCGGATGTTCTTTAAATATTATGATTAAATAACTATGGGTTAGTTCATGATCCCATGTTCAAACGTTTCATCACGTTCAGCTTATTTTGGCATATTTCGTGATTCACGTAATAAGGGGATCTGCTGATTTTAACTTAAATTAATGCCGGGAGATAAATCGAAGTTATAAATATTACTTATAACTAAATGGTCAATTAAACTATCCATTTTAACTAGCTTTGTAATTAGGTCTCCCATAATGTATAACTTCATCATGATGCAATACATCATATATTTTGGTTTAGGTAACTTGGTCCAACCAGAATGTTTTCTTAACAAGCCAATAGCTTTCGATAGGCTATCAATATTCAGAATAACTTCAAGTTTTTGCTAAAAGCTACCAAGTTTCTTACCAATAAGACTACAACAACAGTAGCCCCGCGGATATCAAGAACCAGATATTTTGTCGCAATACTCAATATTTGTCGCAACGGCGTACTGTGAGTGGATTACCAGTTTTACACATTTACTTACACAACACCATTCACAAGAAAAAAATTTGTTGCATACGAATGGACAAGGTACGAGTATGTAGAATAGCACGCACCTATATGAATAATTGAGCCTATCGCAATACTATTATGTCTATCAGTATCACTTACTACCAGTACTCCAGGTAATTACCATGTAAGGTTCCAAAAGACTAAGGGATAGGAGACAGCATGTCCTTACTTTAGTATTGTTCGTCAAATCGTTGAGCTCCATAAAGTTTTAAGTTTGAGCTACACGATAATTGACAAATGCTTGCACTGTCTGGACAGGTCCACTCAAATCTGTGTGGTACTGTCATCAAAATACCTATTCAGACATTAACCTACATGGTTCTCATATGATTTGACCAGTACGATTGTATGGACTTTAAAAGAGATTTTGACCTCTGAGTTTTTTTCAGTGTTTCTTCTCAGGGTAGTCAGCTAGGAAACACGGGTCTCATCTAGTTTAAAATTACCTAAAAAATTGACGTGTAAAAGTGTTATGTTTAACCTTCTTACATAATAAATGTAATTTATTATCTATCATTTAGGATGATATTGGTCTAACTCTTTAAGTGATCTCTGCAGTTGCAGTCCACAGATTTTTTATGGCTGCCCCATGTCGCATGCGACGTTCATATGTAGACAGCTGTGATAGCTGAGGAAGAACGCATTTCACATGTTTCCGGTGCTCACAATTGCATTATTTACCTCGATGTCTAGCCAACCATCGGCCAATCTCATAAATTGTCCGTTTTCAACATTCCATTTTTTCTATTTTCCGTTTGGCAGACTGCAGCTGTCTGTCTGCAACTTACAGAATCAAATGCTTTCAAAATTGTTTACTCCATGATTGTAACTTCCAAGTGTAGGCTTTTCTACAGTTATTTCGTTTAAGTAGGTATTGCAAGAGAACCAAGGTTACCGACATAGCCCGAAGGATTGCCAACCTGAAGTGGCTGTGGGCAGGGCACATTGCTTGCAGAACAGATGGTCGATGGGGTTGAAAAGTTCTGGAGTGGCGACCAAGTACCGGAAAACGTAGCGTTGGAAGGCCTCCCACAAGGTGGACCGATGACCTGGTAAGTGTTGCTGGTGCACAGGATGCGAGATGCACAGGACCGGTTGTTGTGGCGACACGCGCGAGGAGTGGACGTCTTTCGGGTGATGTGATGATGATTATGCATCAGGACATATTTGGGAAGTAGTGATGACCACTGTTGCCATGCTAATACGCAATTACTATATTTATATCTCTACGAATATTTTCTGCTATTGAAAAGAGTTGCCAGAGCTAGTCTTTAAGGAAGTAGAATAAGGACTCAGAAATTTAAATAAGCTAAATAAATAAATATGTATGCAATGTAATTCAGTACTATTTATTAATAATTTTCGTATCTCAATTACCTCTTAAATTGCTGTTACTAACCATAACAACTGCAAGCTACTAAAAACAAGATATCTTGTTGCAATACTGACAATATTTGTCGCAACGGTTCGGTATGAAAGTGTGGAAATTATTGGACCACGCTGTATATCCGAAGTTCCTAGTGAGGCTGGAGTGTTTACGAAACGAGAGATAAATTGCCTGTATTGATACATAGACGTTGGCTTGGTAATGATTGACACACGACTGGCGCATTAATCGATTGATGCTGAGTTCGGTTTTAGGTCACGTTGAATAGTTTTCTTGCTAAGGAAAGCATTGCGGTCTACGCTTGCAAATTTTTTTAAAGAAAAATAGGACCGGGTTTCCTGAAATTGTGTGCTTCGCCTTTGGGCGTTTTGGCACGACCAGAGGCCCTACTATGAAGTCTTAATATTTCTACGATCATGATTCTGCTCCAAGAGGGAGACGGAGCTATACATAGCGAATAGCACTATCCCGTTTACATCATCGGAATCGGATGGCAGTAGCACGTCATAGTGGGCAGTAGGGACCAATTAGAAAGTTGTAACATGGTCAACAGTTTACTGGAAACGGTTGCATCGTAACTAAATCAGAATAAGCTTTTGCCAGCGTGTATCTCGGGACCCTGTGGTCCCGGTCCTTTGGTAGGTGAACGAGGGGCCAAGGCTAACTCGCAGAGGCCCCGTTAGACATTTAAAATGGAATTATTAGCCAATACAGGGAGTATTAGCTAATAATTCCATTTTTCCATTCCATTTTATCCATTCCATTTTCCATTCCATTTTCCACTGCTCCCTCCATTCCTTCCAATGCTCAAGGTGTTGGGCCTCTTCCTTCCAATTCGTAAGGAAGACATCCGTCTCGCCATCTCCTTCGCAGACTGCCGCGGTCTCGTCTCGCTGTTACCTGAATTTTACGGGACTAGAGGATTTTTGTGGGCCCGTAGCGTATACATAGTATGTTCCTACCATATGAACCATCTGTGGACTAAACAAATATTGCCTAATTCCAGCCGCTTTACAAAATAATTTCTATTATAATTCAAAACTTGTGAAATTAGTTGTTAAGTATGAAGTGGTTTTTGAAGCTTTATAATAAGTGGATATAATTAATAGAGTGAGCCCTGGTACCCATTCCCAGGGCATAAACACAAGTTTAATCTTAGCTTGGGTGCCAGAGGTTGATAACTTGTGTTACATGCAATTTTTAATAAATATGTTTTTTCTCCAATAAAGTTTTATTATTTTATATTGTTTGTCAATCACTTAGTACCAATACAAAAACCACTTATCAAGGGCCAAGAAGGCCATTCTACACAGCCATGGGAAATGTCGTAACGACAGTCTTATCAAAGAATTCAATTACATCAAGAACAATAAAATTCGGAGTTCATAGTTGAAACAAAACAACTGTAATAAGTGTACATAACAGCTCTCATATTCACAAAATATGTAATATACGTACAACAATGGATTTTCGCGTGTTTCTTACGTCTGTTTTCTCGTGGAACAATGATAGACATTGTGCCGTATCGGTAACAATATGACTTCTCATACGGGTTGCACTCGTTTTTGCGAGATTGTAAGAGGTCATTTGGTGTGTTTGAGTGGATTATTGGTTCATATCTTGTTAAATACTTTGTTATTAATCGAGTAGCTTTTGCTTCTGAAGATATTTCGATAGCGTAGACTATTGTTTTGGGTTTTCATGTTAAAACCTAAGTGTAAGGTAATTTTAGTTCAGCCAGAATTTGTTCGAGTCACCACGGCTCTGGCACGCAAAAGGCATTTGGAGAAACACGGATAGGTTTTAATCAGTAAGAATCTGATACTCCCTTCCGCTCCACCCAAAGCGGAAAGAGTCATTCGATTATTTCCCAGCCTTAATAATTGGATATTGTACGCCCGATGGGTATGTTACAGCGATCGATACAAACAATAATGAATTTGAATTGAATTGAATTAAAAAAAGGTAATTTCAGTTGTTTGTGTAAAATTTTTACTTAAGTAATAAAACACTATCTAGACTAAAAAATACCCTTAGGTCATACAGAACCTCAAATGTCAAACAGGGCCTCGGTAATTTAACATTATTTTGCTAAAAAAAATGTTGAATGAATTGTGAAAGTCTTGGATCACAACGTTTATTAAAAACTTAAGCCAGCGAGAGAGGTTTGTATCTGTCACAAATTCGAGCAAGTATTCAAACTTATGGACTTGTCAAGTCAATGTAAGCGCAAATGCTCTCGTTGATGTCACCAACCTTAATATTTTCAAGAACACTCCATAGTAGAGTAGATGATTTGTTATAATCATCCTATGTGGAATTGTGGAACAAGCACAATAGTGACAGCCTTACAATAAGAAGAAATCGTTTGAAAGCCATTAACTTTGAATTATAAATCTAATACTTTATTTCTCACGCTGATCAAAATCTTCGTTTAACTAAATAGACGCAGTTTTTTTTCAACTTTCCATCTCAAACTTCATCGTGTTATAATAATCGTTTCTTCAATAAGGAGGTCAGATAAAAAGTTATAGATAATTTGTTTTTTTGGCACTGACCTAGGTAAAAAGTTTGTGTTGTGGTCTGGGCTGCTTGTAGCCTAGAACTTTTTTACGCATTATTTATGTGAAGCATCTATTTGGATGTTTGTGGTAAGAGCTTGACCTATTTTGATCACGGTCGTGGTCAGCAATCGTCCAATTCACAAGCGTGTTTCATATATCCTCTAGAACGAAAGACCCTTAAAGTCATGAAAATAGCAGTTCATAATTTTGTAATACTGCAGTGCATCTCCTCATACTGATAAGGCAATGATCACCACGCTTGCTCAGGGTGGGTTGGTAATTCTTGACTCGTATTAACCATAAGTCCAGGTTTCCTAATAATGTTTTCCTTCACCGATGACAGTGTTGCCCAAGATAAACTTAGAGGAACATTACAAATACATTGTAACAAAGCCTGAATGGTATGCAACATACATGAGAGATGACTCCTTAACCACAGGACCATCACGGCATTTAATGGGTGCACCCTCTAAAGTTTTTAGCAAATCTAGATTTATACTCTGAAGAAGTCACCTATATTCATGGCTCTAAACACAGAACACACATACCTACAAAAACAGCAGGTAACTTGAAACAGTTATTATTTAACCAGGTGTTCATTGCATCACCGCCGCACGGCAAGGCAGCCAGGCCTGGTATCGACAAAAACGTCCCGCGTTGGGTAACGTTACTTCTCGGTACCTGTATGTAGTGCAACAAGCGGTAATTACCCACTGTTTGTTGTTATGTGGCCAGGATTATGATCTATAGGAAATATGGTAGATAAATGTTGAATAAAAAAGTGATCAAGGAATAGGTGGATGGATTTTGGAGATGATACGGCTTGGGAGAGACTTAACGCTGATATATTTAATGATGTATGGACTTAACGCTGATATATAAAGGAATAGACATGCTGTGATGACCACAAATAAGGAAAGATTACGGCAGGAAAGAGGAAATTAGAGAAAAGTGGAATGGATATTGTTAAGGATGATTTGGGTAGCAAGGAAGCTAACATTTTTAAGATGGCTGATATATTGATATCAGAATATAGAATATTCGGAAAGAAAAGAAGTACTGTTCAGACCTCGAAGTTAAGGTTAGGGGCTTGAAATTAAATATGGTGATTGGGATATTGTAAAGTATGAACTAAAGAAGAAAGTAAAATGTTCTGCAGCAGGATAGGTTGAGGAAAAACTAAGGACCGTCCGTTTGTTGTAAGCTATCACGGATAGAACAATTTCCTGTTGATTTTCTTTGTTAATTTTATCTACGGCTAGCTCAAATACAACATGGAAATAGAATAGTACCTTACAGTTCATAAAATCTGATAAGCTTTTGATTTATTTTCTCAGCTCCTCAAACAAATTTTCCGTGTTTTAATTGAATCAAAGCAGATAATGTTTCCGTAACTATAGTAGTAAATGTTAAGGCTATGTTTAATAATAATTAGCCACGTTTTATAAATGTATAGGAAATGCTTCGAGTATGCAGTAATTTTATGAATATGCGGAATGATAATTACACTGTTCATAATTGGTAATTCGGGATGGTTAATCTTTGTTTAAGTGGCGACTGGTCCTCTCGGTTTATTGAATTATCATCATCCGGCTGTTTTATTTAACTTTCATCAAGTTTTACTTGTGTTATCATTTTCTAATTATGCATCGTTCATGCTTCTAACTCTAATTAATTTATCTTCATCTTTACTTATATTGTCGGTGTTCTTTTACTGCGTCTGTTCAATAATAAACTCTTGTCTTGCTACTTTTCTTTTCCTCATGAAGTTATCAGTTAACAAGAATTCAAAATTTAAGTGCCTTTAATTTTGATTTCTTGCGTTGCTTACTTGTAGTTATTTTTGCAGTTTTTGCAGTACCAATGCTTACTTACTTAATACATTATTAAGATTACAACAATAGGCTTGTCTTTGGTAAAAGTTGCGCTGCGCAGGCGCAAGTCAGATGACTGGCCTGTTGGTCGAGTGGTTAGTGACCCTGACTGCTTAACCGGAGGTCGTGGGTTCGATTCCCACCCAGGACAAATCTTTGTGTGATGAGCATGATCATTTGTTCTGTGTCTGGGTATAATTTGTGTATAATATGTATGTATTTAGAAATATATAAGTATGTTTATCAGTTGTCTGGTTGCCATAGCACAGGCTCTGCCTAGTTTGGGATCGGATGACCGTGTGTGAGTTGTCCCAGGATATATTATTATTATTATTATTATTATTATGTAAGCGGAGCGTGCGAAGGGATGAACAGTAGAACAACCACGTGGGAACACGTCAACTTGGGTAACTAAAGTCTACATTACGTTAATTTATATGATTCTTGTGTTCTTGTGTAAGCAGTAACATTTTGTAACATTTTTCTCTTTGTTTCTATGACTGGTTAACCTTTAGCGATCGGTTTGCATATCACCTTTCCATTTATCTGGTCATCGCGGGTTATTCTTATCTTTGACTTCAGCTAGAAATATTCCAAGTTCACGTGTAAGGCTACAATCGTAGAATCCCTGAAATTTGCCAATGCGAAGCCAAAATAAATAATCTACTCTATTGCGGCAGGCCCGGATCTAGAGGCAAACGGGGGCCCGTGCCCCAGGCGGCCAGTAAAAGGGGCGCCATATTCAAATGTTTAAAAAAAAATCTTATTCGATGTGGGATACTAAAATTTTATACTATTCTTACTTTGATCTTCAATATCTCCAGAACCAATGGTTTCCCATGAATAGTCTGAAAAAAAATGATGCCAGTGATGAGTACAATGGGTCTTCGTTATCGTTAAGGTCTTTTAATCTGAATACATAATAAAATTAATAACACACGTGGAAGAGTGGGGGGCGCCACCTTAAAGTTTCTGTCCCGGTTCGGAAAAATCGTAGATCCGGGGCTGTATTGCGGTTTTGTGCCTGAATACGGCTGACTATCAGATGGAATGCTAGCTGATAAAAGCTAATTCTTTTTCCTACTGCTGGAAGAGTTTCCCTTTCCAGAGCTGTGCAACAATATTTGTTAAAGGAGTTCAGCTCACCCCATCATTTCTGTCAGGGCCTATGGCGATGTCACTTGTTTTTTTCGCGGAGTAGTTTCCTTTAAAAGAACGATTTTCGTATTGGTACTTGGTGATGGTGAATGGAATGCAGGTGGTTTTATAACATGAACAGCTTCCAGCCTTAATGTGTAATTTAAATTGAAAGCTTCATAATTAATTGCGGAAAGGAAAAGTCATTGACAAGAAATGTTTTATGAATCGTTAAAAGATGTAATTTCTTTATTGATAAGCTTCGTGTGTGGCTGTCTCCGAGTTGTATGAATCCAGCTGATTAGCTTCCTTATTGCATCAGCTTATTAGCTTTTAACTGCGGTAACGTAGGTAGCAGGATTAGTTTAATACCCTATTAAAAATGCAAGATGCTAGCGTCAAAGTAGAAACTTAATTCTAAAGCAAGTTTCTTAGGTATAAAGTGGTTTCTTTAAGTCTGTTTGTTACATATAAATGACACAAAGGGCCAGATTTAACTTAGAGATTGGCCTCCACTAAATGCCAAACCAGTTATAATTTTATGAGAATTCTCAGTAATGCAACATACAGTCCACAGATTTGAACACTTAAATCTTGACGACTATTCGAGATTTCCATCTCGCGTTGCATCTTGCAGTGCCAGTGCAGCACAATGCTGTGATCTTCTCAAATGACGCCACAGTCCCACCGTATCTGATAGAGAGCCTCCAGCAATTAATCTCAGTTGAGATCAGCAATCAACGAAGTTATTACAAGTTATTATAAACTTCTATAAATTGCACAGTGAAGGAAAAGTGCGAAACTACGTCTTTATGAAGGCTGTTTCGTTTATGGTGATTTGTATCTTTCGATCGTGGGTTTTCGATCTATGAGGAAATCTTTCGGAAGACTTATGTGGAAACTTAGTACCTAGAGATTCTTTATGACTCTTCCCTACCCTGAAAACACATACAGAAGCATTAAAATACAAAACTTGTGCATTGCTTATATGTTTTCAGACCATTCCTACTCACTGCTACTCGGAGTTTCCTTGCGTGATCGAATCAGGAATGACGATACCGGCAAGAGAACCAATGTTACCGACATAGCCTAAAGGATCGCCAAACTGGAGTGGCTGTGGGCTGGGCCATTGCTCGCAGAACAGATGGTCGATGGGGCCGAAAAGTTCTGTAGTAGCGACCGCGTACCGGAAGACGCAGCGCTGGAAAGCCTCCCACAAGGTGGACCGATGACCTGGTGAGGGTCATGGTAGTCGATGGATGCGAGATGCATAAGATCGGTTGTTGTGGAGACACTTGGGGGAGGCCTATGTCCAGCAGTGGACATCTTTCGGCTGATATGATGATGATGACCTACTTAGACCTACCTAGGGGTTAACCACGAGAATTTTTGACTTCTAAAAGCATTTTAGCGCTGAAAGAACGTCGCTTCATCTAAAGCCCGATAATTTTTCTAACGCGAACTTGTAGTTATTACTCCCGTTACCAAAAATCCACAACCAGAAAATCTTAATCCATTTCAAATAATGTCTGTATCCAAGGTCCACCATAGATTGTATTCTGTTTAACGACAAAGTTGTCAGTTTGACTATCTGTTTGTTTTTTTTTTGGAGACCATTCACGAACGCATTGCGTGTGGCAGCCATTATTAGCTGTCCTTTTAGACTACTACGGTCTAAGTAAGAAACAATAGCGGTCCTTGAACGACAGATATCAAGACCATTGACTATTCCTCAGCTTTTCGGCCGGTATTTTTAGCAAGTTGTAGGAAGGTGGCAAATACAAGATGACTATCTGATGATGTTAAGATGTATAGCAGGATGTGACCTGAAATTTGTGGCAGGTCTCTAAATAGTATAAAACAAATTAGTACCTTTTTAGGTTTGTGTATAAAATTACGTGTGAAACTGGGACAGGTCGCTAGTGAAGTAAAATATAGGTACATTTCTAGGCCCTTTCATTGGATTAAGATAATTTACCGCACAAAAGCACATTAATCCTTTTTCTTTATTCTAATTTGGTCCACAATCTTCAAGGTCGTCTCTAAACAAACAGATACACTTGATTTCGTAATCCAATCCTCAGTAACACAAGTCGATCAGTCGTATGAAACATTTGACAAGCGATACTGCGACAGATTAGATGGCCCACAGTGGTGTACCATTGTGTAGAATTGTGTGAATGATGGCTTGTCTCTGTGTGAGATTAGGCCGTGTGGGAATATGATTGCAAAAATTTGGAGATGAGAATGAAATGCTATTAAATCTGCATGCTGTGTGATGTTATCAATGTTGGTTTTACTATCAGCTGGATCCTTTGGTTGTCTTTTTTAGTGAGATATGGACTTCTTAACTGTCTGGGAATCTGAAAGTAAAATTGAGGCACTTTTGGTTTTCTTCATGTGACACGTTTGTTATCGAGAGTAGATTATTTTATAATAAAATGAAAGGTCCAATTTGACGGATTACCCTATTGAAGTTTTCTCTATGAGTTTTGCTTCATACAGACGTTCCCTCTTCAAACAGTGCGAACAATGAACGTCTTAATAGCTCAAATTGTTTTGTTTTTGTAGTGTTCAGGATTTAGGTATTATATACTGGACACACTTTTTAGTTTTTTTTTTGTCTCTAATTTGCATTATGTTTAATGTCATGCATACCTGTCATTTGCATGGTTACTGAAATGCCGATTTTAAATGTTATTTTATTTGAATTATAAGTGACAGTGCTGTTGGTGTGCTTGTTATAAATAAATAAATAACAAAACATTCTTAGTTTCAGATACATAGTTAAAAACTAAAATAACAGGAAAGTAATGACAAGTAAAGAGTTTAGCTTAGAAGAAGTTTGAAAGCGTGTCTTAGTGGCATTTCTTCTCGTAGTTATTCAGGCAATGTGGAGCCTTCTGTAATCTCGTGGCAAATGAATTAACGAACTAATACTATTGACATATATTTATCCACACCGCCCAAAAAAGAGGGTAATATTATTTTACTTCTTTGATAAATGAAAGCAGAAAAAAATGCAGATTAGCTGTAAAACGGTTTGCTTTTTCATCACACACATATCTGAAAGTTAATATTTCCTAAACAGCCATTACTATATCCAATGAAACTTTCCTCAAACCCTCGAACAAGATTCGATTTCATCGCGCGACACGTGTACGTGTTGGCGGCGCGCGCGCAGCTTGTCGCGGCACTAACTGCGCTGTAATACTGTCGCCAGGTAACTAACTGTAAGTTGTCATTGAGGCTAAGGGTGTAGTGATTGCGAAGCTGAAGGACCAGTGGAAGCTATAAGATAAAGACTTGGCCGAACGAAAGAAATAACGCTTCTGTCGCCTAAATATAATATTGATTTAAAAAATTAATAAAGTGCCAGTAGTCACTTTACTAATTTTTATATTATTATTTTAATTGTAAATGATGTGCCGTTTAATGGCCTAATTGGAGTAAAGCTTTGACTTTGACTAAACCTAATCACACATATATTATAAAGGCGAAAGTTTGTGTGTGTATGTTTGTTACTTCTTCACGCGCAAACGGCTGGACCAATTTTGATAAAATTTGGTATGCAGGAAGCTGACACCCTGGATTAAGACATAGGCTACTTTTATAAATATACTAAAACCGCGGGTAATACGGCGGGGCGCAGTTAGTATATTATATATATCACGAAAGTAACACTGTCTGTCCGTTTGTGACATTTTCACGTCTAAAAGCGTGAACAGATTTGGATGAAACTTGGCACACGGGTAGACCATGTCCTGGAATAGAACACAGGATACTTATTGTCCCATCAGAAGTTATTTGACTTTCACGCGGGCAATGCCACAGACAGAATACTACAATACACTACGATTAGAAAAATCCAATGTATATTTGCCTTTATCTGATCGAGAGAGACTTTGTTTCGAGCGTCATTTCTTCGTCGTCACCTGCCTACTCTTGCCTCAGGTTACTTGTGGCAAGAGCTGACACTCTTCCTGCATTCTCCCCTGTCAACCATCACGCTATCACGATGATCGCTTCGCGACTGTTGGTGTTGCTGGGGAGTTTGTTGCGCCACTTCTTCTTCCCAGCTAAAACACTAGGAAGTGGTGACGGGCGGGCGTTTTGGGGGACTGTCTTTATGTAGAACTTTGACGTTCAAAAAGTGCTAGCACTCAGCCTAATTTGAATAAATGACTTTTGAATTTTGATTTTTTTTTGAATTTTTTTGAAGAGTTTCATATGATGAAGTATCAAACATGTAATCAAATAAAAGGGTTTCAGTTTAATTTCAAACGAGAAAGATACGAAAGCTAAAATTTTACTCACAACGATCGATAGGTACCTTTCATTTAAATCGTTTGAATCGCCAAAATTCCGAAACTTAATTGCCGCTAACTCATTAGATCCACTTCGTGCTTATTACTGCCTAAATTATTCTCCATCACAAAAAAAAAATGATCAAAATAATCTGCCGGCAGTCGTAGCGTAGCGACGCTTGCGCAGTGGGTCGTCGTATCGACTCCCGCGCAGCCTCGGCTGACACAGTTGAAATGAACGATCGATGCCGTTACTGTTCGTATCACTCGCGATTAGCCGACAATCGAGATGTACCCAGCATTCATGTTTACTGATTCGATTCGGCGTTGAATTAATCTTTACTTGGATTAGCTAGGTAGAAGGTACGTTTGGGATCATAAGCATTTTGGTTGGAATGTTGAGTATTTGAGTATTTGAGATTCAACTCAATATCTGTCATAATGATTATGTCTTGTGTTTGTTATGGAATTGGATGTTTATTTATAGTTTATAACCTTACCGCAGCAGTATTTTTATTGTTGTTGATGTTTAATTTTTTTTTAAATTTTGTCAGTGTAATTTAATTTATTTTAGTTTAAAATTAATTTATAATCTAATTTTCAAATCAATTATTATTTCATTTTATCTTGTTTATGTTTTAAGTTATTAATTTGATTTTCACATTTTATTTACTTAAAATATAATGAATCTGTTGTAATTTAATTTAATTTAATAATTAATGGTTTTACCACATTTTTTTTGTGCTAGCGGTGTTAACCTATAATTAATTGTTGCACCCGCAATTATATCCTATTATAAATAATAACCTGCCAATGTACTGTTGTAAACAATTTTTGGTTAACCTGAATAAAATAAAAACGCAACAATTGAGATATTTATTTATTTTATAAATATCTCAATTATAGCGTTGAATCTCGCAGAGCTTTTCAACCGACTTCAAAAAAGAGAAGGTTCAGTATTCGTCTGTATGTTTTTTTTTAAATGAATGAATGAGGAATATTTTCTTTTCTGCTCTTCAATTTATAATAGTTGTTTTTGCACTATCTCATTAATTTTACATATAACTATGATCAGCTAGTACAAGATCTCGAGGCGAATTGTTTCCTGTACTAACTCCTTTGACGATGGCTAGACTCCGGTAAAATTACCCACCATGATTAACATTCTGGCAAAAGGACTAGTATTACTATGGTCCTTGTTGCTATTTAATTGAACCAATTAAAACAGCGTAGTTTGGCAACAGACTATAGTAGGCGCCAGATAATCGTGGAATAACGGTCATTGACCCACCTACAATTATTGACATTTTTAATTTGAAAAACGGAATTAATGACACAAAGCTGTCCCGAATCATCATCTCTCGTGATCCTTAACATTGTCTAATAATGAAAAACGATTCATATTTAATTGTTCAGGTACCTATGAACAGTTATTAGGGAAAGGTCAATATACTTTATTCCACATTTATCTGGCGCCTACTATAGCTAGTTATTAAGCGATCAAGGGATTTAATTAGAAATTTCAGAAGTTTCGAACAAAACTATATATCAGAATGTGCTTTTGTATCGAAAAGGGCCAGTAAATAACCCCTTCCATTTATAAGTAGAGTAGTATCTTACATAATTGCTTACCGTGAAGTGTCTGATTCATTTCGACACATATTTCCTTCGGTAACAGTAGCCAATGTTTTATGTAAAATATGTTTTGTAAATAAGGAAATGTGTCGCTTGAATGTCAACTATACATTCTTTGGTTGCTTAGCTGAAGGACATTTTGTTTGCTAAGCATAAACTTGATGCCGGTTGCTCTAGATTTTTAGCGGGCATTTAATGACCACGTACATTTCGGCAATACGGGCGTTTTTTATTTAAAACACATATATACAGCGTGGGAAGAGGCGCAAGATGCCATAGGAATCTTTTGTGACCTCTCCAAGGCATTTGATTGCGTAAATCACGAAACCTTGCTCCTAAAACTAAAACATTACGGACTAGGTAATCTTGCTCTCAGTTTAGTGAAGTCGTACTTAAATGACAGACAGCAGCAAGTTCAAATAAACGGTGTTAATTCAAGGGGTTTAAAAGTCAAAATGGGGGTACCACAAGGCTCAATATTGGGTCCTTTCCTCTTTTTAGTGTATATTAATGATTTACTCCATCTTTTAAAAAACCAACCAAAGATGGTGTTATTTGCTGACGATACGTCCTTAATTTTTAAGATAGATAGACGTTCTACAAGTCTTGACGACGTAAATAATGCGCTACAGCAGGTCCAAAATTGGTTCACTGCGAATAATTTAGTATTAAATGGGAAAAAAACTAAGTGCATCAGATTTGCTTTACCGAATGTCAAAAGTAATACTTGCGACATAGTATTGGACAAAGAGAAACTTGAATTCGTCGAAGACACGGTTTTCCTAGGGATCACGCTTGACTCAAAGCTACAATGGGGTCCTCATTTAACATCTCTTGCAGGACGGCTAAGTTCAGCAGCATATGCTGTCAGAAAAATCCGTCAATTTACTGATATAGATACCGCGAGGCTGGTTTATTTTAGTTACTTTCATAGTATAATGTCTTACGGTATCTTATTATGGGGACGAGCTGCAGACATCGAGTCTATATTTATTCTGCAGAAAAGAGCCATCAGAGCCATATACCATCTTGGTCGGCGCGATTCCCTAAGGGAACTGTTTAAGGATATTAACATCATGACGGTACCTTGTCAATACATATACGAAAACATTATGTATGTTCGGAAAAATATTCATCTTTTTAATAAGATTAGTGATAGGCATAATTTTAATACTAGAAATAGGAATAAATTAGATCAACCCCGATTCAGATTGGCTAAAGTACACACTTCTTTTATGGGATATTGTATTAAGTTTTATAATAAAATACCACGTGAGATTCTCGAACTGAATGAGAAAAAATTTAAAACATGCATAAAACGCACTCTATGTAGACAGGCATATTATAAACTGGAAGATTATATCCTTGATAAAAATGCTTGGCTAAATGCCGGTCCTGCTCCACAGCCTCAGCCGCTTGGTTCCACTAGTTAGGTTTTATATTTGGAAGAGATGCTCACCCTCTTTTATGTCTAATAATAATACTATTCCGCATAATCTTATATTATGTTTGGAATAAACTTTTCTTTTTCTGTATTTTCAGATTGATATTCATAGTTTTATATAATTTAGAAGCAATTTTTATTTCAAGTTCTGTAAATGTGAGAACCCTGGACCATTATGTTAATAGATAGTTTCCTTGTTTGACATGAAATAGCAGGGGCAGTTGAGGGTGTGTCATGCTCACTCCAATGTCTCGCTGATGGTGGCGCGTGTATCGGATCATTCAGTTCCCTTCAAAATGGTTGAGCTGAATGGTGCTGATGCACGCGTCATGTTCGTGAACGGGCGCCGTCAGTGGAGACTGGTCATCCCTTGGTTGCCACTGCCTCATTTTAATATTTCATACTATAAATTGTTTTTTTTCTTTCTTTACATTGTTCTCATATATAGAAGCAACAAGGTTTATGTAACCAGGATTTTTGTAAACATAAAATGATTTAAAAGAGTGTCCGTGGAGTTTCTTGCACGTTCTTCTCCATAGAGATCTACGCTTGCGAACGTGCAAATAGCTTCATGTTTTTGACGGACTGACTTTGACAATTCAAAAGTACCTGATAATGGTTTATTTGAAATAAAATGCTTTGACTTTTTTATCACTTTGTGTGCAAAGCCAGAGACTTAACAAAAAATTTTATCCTTCTTGTCGGTCTACTATCTATTTCAGCAAAATAAGTTACTATTTCAATCGGCAAAGTACCTACTTCCCAGCTAAAATACCAGGAAGTGGTGACGGGTGGGCCTTTTTGGGGAATGTCTCATGTTAATTATTGACCTTCAAAAGTGCTGATTTTTAGCCAACTTTGATAAACTGACTTTTGGTTTTGATTTGACTTCTGACAATGTCTTAATCATAATGCAATCTCTATGTCTATATGTCTACTTATTAAATTTTATTTTTTATTTGTTGTACACCTACCACAGTGTAGTCTTTTTAACCGGTTGACTGGTAGAAAATGCCTTGATGCATTAAATCCGCCCATGTACCACTATTGTACATAAAGTTTAAATAAATAAAGTTATGTGGTACTAGCAAATTCAATACCCACGATGGCATGTAGGTAATAAATATCAGTTCTTGATAGCTAGATGTACCTTTTTTTTTAAGAATGGGATATCATCAAATGACTTCTTCCGCTCTGGGTGGAGCGGAAGGGAGTGTCAGACTCTTACTGACTAAAACCGGAAAATAGCAAACTCCGTAAGATTATAAAATAACTTGAGAGATTGTAAACTCTCGATAAATTGTCAACTGAACATAGGTAACTAATGTTTACCTATTAATACAGATTTCACAACGTAATCACAATAACTGTAGTTATAGTAGGTTGTCACAGAAAACGTGACGAGTACTGTTTGTCTACGTCGCACTAAGTAAGTAGGTATGTACCTCACCCACTTACCTCAACGCCAAAAGGAATGTGTTGCACACGCACTATTGAAAATTTTGCGTTTTATGTAAGTAGGTTTTACATATTAAGTTATTATTGGTCTTATTACTTTGGCGTGAATTTGTTGCGAAGAAGAAATCTACTATATCTCTGTTATCTGAAATAGCTATACGGGTAATCCAACCTGCATCGCTCCTAAGACCTTCACGCAATATCTTTTGACAAATTTGGATACGTATTGCCCCTTGGTTTATAAGCAAGGCCTTTGCAATATCTCCTTAAAAATAAATTGTATGTATGTAGGTGTCAAAGTCAAAGCGTTTATTTCAATTAGGCCATTAAACGGCACTTTTGAACGTCATCATTTACAGTTAAAATAATAATATAAAATAATAAAGGGACTATACTGTCCATTCGGAAAGGTAGATTCTTATGGAGAGGAACGGACAAGAAACTCCATAGTTACTCTTTTCAAATAATGGTTATACAATACTTGGTATACAAAAATTAATTGAATATAATTTATACAATAAAAAAATAAATAATAATAATATCAACAAGCAATGAACTCTCCTGCATGTTACGCTATTCGGGTGTTAGGTAGACAAGGTGGCCAAATATTTAGTCTCCAATCCAAAAAAACATGTAAATCAAAACATTCAAAAACAATAAGCGTCACAGCCCATCACTAGATCCCATATTTGACACGAGCCTGATCGCGGCTCCACCATATTATGACGTAACCGCGATCCAGCTTACCATATACGAAAGATCTATAAAGCCATGTTTTGTAAGAGATTCGTGAGAAATACATTAAGTTTAGATATCGTGATGTGTTTAATATTTTAAGCCAGCGATTGTCTACTGTGTAAGATATGCATGCTTAATGGAGCACAGCACATAACTGGGTTATATGTTCTTGTATTGAGATGATTTAGATTGGTTCGCGTTCGTGTGCCTGTAATTTCACCGGCACCCGTAATGTTTACGGGTTAATGTTTGGATGCAGAAATGTTTAAGGTCTCGGGTTCGAGGTGATTGTCAATAACTTGTGCTACCGATTATTTAGTTACAAATACGCACACATGACGTTGATCAATTTTGCATACAAAAATTGTCGAAGGCGATACGTTTACGTTGTCTATACAATTACGCAGAAGTTCGTGCTCAGCCCACTGTGCTTTACTAAACACTGATTCAATATTCAAGCCTATCAAATACAAAAAGGCACCTCATCATCTGCCTAGCCTATTCCAAACTATATTGGGGTCGGCTTTCGGTCAAACCGGATTCAGCTGAATACCAGTATTTTACGTGGAGCGGCTGCCTACCTCCACAACCCATTAACTGGGTAAAACGGTACTTCTTGGCAAGACTGGAGTTAGATTTACTGGTTTCTGACAATCCGTAACGACTGCCAAAAATCAAAAAAATGACAGCCGGTACATTCGACTTAACGTACTTTCCGAAGCACGAAGGAAACTCAGTATGTTAAGATGGTCACCCATCCACAGGCCAACCTTGGCTAGCGTTGCTTAACCTTGAAGATCAGCTAGTGCGGCTGCTGTTCTTTAGCCACGAGCTCCTCACAAAATGGCACCTGTTCATAAACATAGCGAGCCATAGAAATAAGTAGTATAAATGCGAAAGTAACCCTGTCTGTCTAAATGTTTGTTTCCTCTTCACGTCTCTTTACGGCTGAACGGATTTAGATGAAACTTTGCACAAGGCTAAACCATATCACATATACTACTAGACACTTCTAATCCAGGGGGAATATTCCCTTGGGATATGTTTTGACTCTAATGCGGGCGATGCGCTGGTAGAAACTAGTGATGATAAAGATTCGCTTGATTTCATTTAGTTTTGTCCAGAAAGTGGGTATTAATTATGTTAACACGTAAGTGCAACTCGCGTGCATTTCGCCAAATTCTACTCTCTCTAGTCGGACACACAAGCCTCATTATTGATTTTGGTCTTACAATCTCCAATTTCTATCGTAAATATTTGCACGCTTACACTCATTCGGCCCACGTGTTAATTGACAAGTGTTTCCCCTCACATGACTAAATCTCAATAATGAGGAACATGGGGCATGTCTTACGCCCAATAATTACGTCGATAAGCACACTATATTTTAATTTCACTCCGGTTTACAACAAAACAGCTTCCCCACTATATTTATCGTTTTATTGTAACGATGATTACATCCTTAATACGGCATGTCGCATGTACATGCAAATCGTGCGACTTTTCCAACAAAAACTCTTGGTTCACGTTAGATTATGAAGTAATAGTCACATGTGCGTTTTTTCTCACTGGAAGCTTGGATATGCGTAACAATGCACCCCATTAGCTAGCTTTCTACTGACGACAATGTGACGTAAGGGTGAGGCTGATGAATGATGCGCAAGAATAGAAGATCTCACGGCTTGAGGCACTTGTCTCATGCAAGCATGCGATGTACTGTTGGCAGTCAGTATTGCAATTTACTGCTTTCATCTGAAGAGTTGATTCGTAGTATCACGCGCACCCAACGGCTTCCAGTTGGCTAGGAAGTTGTGCCTGCATGCAACCTGGCAAAAGATAGTATAGATTCGGCTGATGGCTGACGAGGAGCAGCATCATTTGTCCCAGTGTCTCAAACCTGCTCTCTTCACTTGAAAGACAAAAGACGCAATGCATGGGAGAAAAAAGGTCTGCGCTTTACAGAAGGTGATTGCAAGGGGTTCATGCGGTCTGCCTGGATTGCGGAATTTGTTCCAAAGAGTCACCGCGGCCCTGGAACGCAAAGGGCTTTAGAAGGAACACGGATGGGTTTTAGTCAGTAAGAGTCTGACACGCCCTTCCGCTCCACCCAGAGCGGAAGAAGTCATTTGATNGGAATTTGTTCGAAAGAGTCACCGCGGCCCTGGAACGCAAAGGGCTTTAGAAGGAACACGGATGGGTTTTAGTCAGTAAGAGTCTGACACGCCCTTCCGCTCCACCCAGAGCGGAAGAAGTCATTTGATGATTTCCCATCCTTAAAAAAAGGGGTTCATGCGGTGGCCGAATCGAGTCAACTTTTCATTGAAAGCATTGTGCCACCCTTGTTGAAAACGGAGCAGATCACACTTTTATGTGCCGGGAAAATTATCTAGTATTGCGTGTACCGGTTCTAACGCGATGAACAATAAATCGACATAAGTTCCCAAGCTTCATGGTAAATAGAAAACGAAGTCTTTCTCTTTTTGTCGCGCGTATTCTAATTAAATTACCTTTACCACGGTAAATATGTAGATTGCATAATGTTAGCAAATGTCCCGAGTAAATAGCTGTATGTGCCGAGAAATCTCAATGGATCTGTAAATACTGGTATTTAAATGATAGGTAAACTGTTATATAAGCGTCCATTCAAAGGTTCATTAGAAAACCAGCGTCAGACAGCATCTGTCTGTCTGACATATCGCTGAAAACCTTTTTAGTGCAGCCGTGAGACTTACATTTAGTTCTTAGCATACCTACATTTCTTTTTTTATTTCTATGTACCGTGCGTGTTTCATGTAAGTGCTAAATAAATATTATTCTTTCTTTCTTTTATAAGCCCTTATATACTATTCGCGTGGGTAGGTAATCAATTGTTGAATTAGTAAGTGAAATTTTCACGTCCGTCATTCACTTTCTTTGTTTATTTGCTTTATGTTTCGCCCGCTTCATTCATCTTGAGAGTGGAAGATATCGTAGAACCTTTGTAGACCCTTTATCTATGGTCTGAGAAAGATGCTTTATGTCTTTGTCGTCTAATCATCACCAGCCGGTCGATTCTGTAAACATGTCGAAGTGAAGGCTTGGGTGAAGTGATCACGAGGTGAGCTGTCAATCCTTATAATCAAGATGGATTGACAGCTCTCATCGTGATCACTTCACCCAAGCCTTCACTTCGACGTGTTTACAGAATCGTCCGGTATGGTGCGACAATCGCCTTCACCACGCTACTGCTAACAGAATACACATTCTGTTAGCGACAATGACCAACTAAAGGCTATTTTCTCTTAACATCACTTGCATCATCCTAGTTTTATTCCAAAACTTTGGTGACTATCATAAGGTTCTCTGTTCAACAAAACACCAACGTTGACTATCAAAACCAATTTCAAAATTCAGCACAACATTTGCATTTATATCAAATAGGAAATACATTGCATTGCTAGAACCTGTAGCTAAATTGATTCAAAACACAAACAATCACCGTTGACCACTATAATAATATCCATAATAAGGCTGTTTGAATCTGCAATAAATCTCCGGTGCGATACTGGAGCGTGGTAATTGTCGGCAGTCGATCGGCGGTCGGTCAGAAATCGGCCGATGGTCGCCGGTCGGTGGGTGCTTGTTGACCGGCGCATGCGCGGTATATCGTGCGCCCGCGCACTTGCGTAAGGTGCGGGGTGCAAGTTAGAAGCGGAAGAGATGGATGAATTGGAAGTCAAGTTTTAGGAAAACTCTGTTATGTCGGATAGAACAATTAAGTCTTTGAAATTGGCCTCCATTTATTTAATAATAATAATATAATATCTCGGGACAACTCACACACGGTCATCCGATCCCAAACTAGGCAGAGCCTGTGCTATGGCAACCAGACTACTGATAGACATAATTATATATTTCTAAATACATACATATTAGAGACAAATTACACCCATACACAACAAAATGCTCATCACACAAAGATTTGTCCTGGGTGGGAATCGAACCCACGATATTATTTGGTTCATATATTCCTGCTTTACTGCACGTGACTACCACTTACTCAACTTTTATTCCTTAAAACATTTATTCTAATAAGTTAATTTAATTTTGGATCAAATCTGAGATTATGGCGTTTTATTTGAGATAAGGGTGACCAGTTAGTTATCATTACTTCCATTTTTTAATATTATTGATAGGCTGATGGAAAGCGATGGTATGGTCACCGATGGAGCACGCTTGCCTAGAAGTAACATAAACTCACTTGAGTCTCAAAAATGTTAAAAGTGTATTGATTCGTATAAACACCATATAAATCGCTTCCTCTCTTACCTTACTCCACCCGGCCTACCGAATTCTCCCACGGCAGTCGAGAAATGGCGGACTCACCTTGAGCTGCAGTAACAATTGCCACCATTAGCCAATTGTGTTGCAACCTGCCAAGTGTAGTGCTGGTCTGCTGCCAAGGATCCATCTGGCGGTAGGGCTGGTGGACAGTTTCCTTGTGTACGGTTAAATGAGAACTTTTTTTGTTGAGTTAGTGATTAGGTGATTACATACCTGTCACTGTATTACGAATGTATTTGGCCCTCTTTAATACTTAAATCTTAAAAGAATAATGATAACGGTGTCTTGATCGTTCTCAAACTGAAAGTAGGTTTTGGTGTGTTGGATCATCGTACAACACTTGAGAATGAATAGCTTTCTGATGCTGTAAGGACCTTCCCTATAGAATTACAATTTTAAGCTATTGTATTTTCTGTGGAAAGAGCTGAAATGTTTTTATTTTCTTAATTCTAGAGTTTCTTTTTTCAATAACTGCAGTTAACGAGACCCTTTATTTGGTTATTTTTTAAGTGGCATTATTGAAGCAGGGAATAAATCTACAGTCTTTTTTTAAATTGCTTTTTGCTGCCGAAAGTATCCATTTCAGTAAAATTAGAGGTTTGAACCAGAAGCCTGCTAATGATAGGCATACTCATTCACGATTTCATGAGTCATCATTTTTTGTTTCGACATTCTTGAGATGAAGCTTATGAGATTCACGTCGAGGTCAGAGACCCGAGTACCTACTACTAGAAAATAATTTAGTGTAGATACCCAATGTGATTGCGGTGCCCCTGTTTAGAACATGAACCACACGTTGGAGTGCCCTGAGTGGCCATAAATGTACTTTGGGGGAGTGAATGATACTGCAATGAACGTAGAACCAGCCAGGCCTAAACAATCCAAGGAGTTAGCTATAGAATCGAAAAGAAGAAAAATATTGTAGGTAATTTTTATGATAAATACCTACTTACAATGGCTAGGTAAAAGACAGCTACTATTAGGTAACTTATACATTCTAATTTACCCTGAGGCGACGCCGATGTGGTGGAAAAAGAAAGTGTATAGGCCTCGCCTGCTTACGATTGATTTGCAAAGATTGTAATTTGGAGAGCAAATGAAGTGTTAAAGATGTAACAAGCATGGAGCGATTGCCTATTTGACCACCAAAACCCAGTAACTGGATAACCATGCTATCAGGTTTTCGGTCTTCTGATTATCCGTCATCATATCAGCCGAAAGACGTCCACTGCTGGACATAGGCCTATTCCAAGTGTCGCCACGACAACTGGTCCTGTGCGTCTCGCATCCATTGGCTACCTGCGACCCTCACCAGGTCATCGGTCCACCTTGTGGGAGGCCGCGCCAACGCTGCGTCTTCCGGTACGCGGTCGCCACTCCAGAACTTTTCGGCCCCATCGACCATTATTCGTAACGACTGCCAAAGATTTTGAAATTACAGCCGGGACCAACAGCTTAACGCGTTTTTTGAAGCAAGAGTTTCGGTATGTAATGAATGGTCACCCATCCAAGGACAGACCTTAGCAAGCGTTGCTGAACTTTGAAGATCGACTGGTTAGAGTTTTTTATTTCCTTAACACTAATGTGAACTGCCAACCCTGCTGATAAGGACCAGATGCCCTGTGAAATATATTTAAGTAAAACATTTAATTACACTCAGTATTGTTTGCATGCTCCTACATACCTACACACGGTCAACGTGAAATAACTCACGCTAAGGTTACGGCCTCCAGTACATAATAGGTACATAACAGTGGTTCCCAACTTGTGATCCGCAAGAAATTAAATATAGTCCGTGAAAGGTTTAAAATTTATGAATTTTAAATTCCTATATTGTTTAATACTTTTCAATTAATGTCAAGTTTTTAAATGATGATATACAAAAGTTTTTTTTACTTTAACCCAACAAAATTTTTTTCAGTTTCCTGGTCCCCTCTAACCACAAAGAAATCAAAGTGGTCCGAGGTCAAGAAAAGGTTGGGAGCCACTGGTACATAATGACCTATGGGATATCTGCTCGGAATATATAATTATATACTATTATTATCGTTACGTCATGTAAACACTTATTCTCTTTTAATTACTGATTGTTTTTTTGTCTGTTTGTTTGTACTTTTACGTTGAGTTAATTGAGCTTATTATGGATTGTGTAATGTGTTTGTTTTTAGATGGAAAAGGTTTTTAATGGATGATGGCAACTTGATGTTAACAAAAGAAATATTCAAATAGTTTCTTAATAAGCTACAATGGTAAATCAGGTTTGAGAGAATTGTCTTTGTCATTCATATAAGTCTTTTTAAACTTATTGATGTTGCGAAGTTCACTTTTCGCTGCGCTATACCTCACCCCTCCCTCACCGAGTTACCATTGGCTTTGATTCGACCTGTACCTGTGTGATAGTTTGTTTAGCACCTAACTGTACAGCTTGAAAGGCAATAGCTGTAGACTTTACTAAGTACTTGATCTTGCGTAAATATAAACCTTCTCTTTATTAGCCTCAAATCCTTGCATTTACCGATAGGATAACGAAACATTCTAAAACCTCTTGAACCAAAAAGCGGTAAATACAAGCGTACAGATAAGCATGACTCACTCCCGAAGAATCGAACAGTTCCTGAATCCCAATAATTACATATGTTTATGTCCATAAGGTTATCAGCCGCCTCGTCGCTCGCCGCCTTCGTGGCCCCGTGGCCATAAGATACACAAGTAATCCCGCTGCCGGTGGGGCCACGCTGGCCTTATCTCCTTATATCGCATAAATATCGGAGGACACGGACGCCAATTACACATATCTATGTGTTTTCAGGGCTGGCAGATGAGTAGATTGGAAGCGTCAGATCTAATACTTGGAGGGGCGAAGTTGTTCTAGGAGTAAAGGATTTTAGTTTGTCCTAATTGTTGTCTACTGCTGAAAACTTTGCGAACCGCTAAAATTTGGGTACTTTCTCTCTTTGGGCGGCAGTATTTTGTCAAAGTCAATTCATTTATTTCAACTAGACCATTAAAAGGCACTTTTGAACGTCAAATTTGCAGTTTGAAATTAAAATATTAGTGACTCTAGTTGTCCATTCGCAAAAAGCAGATTCTTATGGCGGAGAACGGACAAGAAACTCCATTACTCATTTCAAATATAATTTTACAATATTTTGTATACATACATTGATCAATTTGGTTTCCCTTACCGGTAAACCTTTTCGTACCATATTCAAAATTGTTATTACGTCGTCGCAAACTTTAAAGGGAAACTTCATTGAGCTGTTTTTCTTTCGACAGCATAAATCCTCGAATAACTTACGCTGTCAAACGAAAGTACATGCATATATTGAAAACCATGGATACAAGAGCGAGTGAAGCGTGTTCGGAAAATTTTGCAGCCAGTCGCTGAGAAGAACATAATTATTAAGAATATAATTTGGGGGCCCTGGGCACATGAAGAAGAAGAATTTCCCATTCAGGAAATCATACTCGTTTTCTTCCAAAGACACTTAGTTAAAACCTAGATGAAGGTGTCTAGCTGTTCCTTGGCAACCATGAGTTTTGGGCACGCACGCCTCCCACGCGTCTCCTCGCTCCTCGCTCCTCACTAGATCAGCGATACCGCGGCTATCTGACGCGCTCTGTTATCTAACGATCGCTCCCGACTGTTATCATAGCTTCCTCATTTTGTGAGAAGGATCTCGGGATGTATGGGATTATCGTTTTGAAATGAGACTTTGTTCTTTTAAATACAGTATAATTTGGTTTATTTACATTTAACGAACTATAATATGTATAAGTAACAACTAAATACTTTAACAACTAGACTAATAATCGCGAAATTATGTACAAACGCGTATTAAAACAAAATAAATCATTGGGTATCAAAAAATTCATCCACATCGCTGTCAATGGCAAAAGGGCCCAGAACACTGGCAGCATTGCCGCGTTGAATGGCAAAAACTCGAAATCAAATTTTAAGTGGTGCCAAATTCACCGAGTCATCAAATTTTAATTAGATAGATCCTTTTCTAGTTTCTAGCATAATGGAAAAACTTTAAAAAGTTGTAACTATCTTGCTATGAGTAGGTATGTTCCGTTGAAAGAAAATCTCATAGAAATTAACTGTGTCGACGCTATTTTCTAAATCACGAAAGATACAACATTCAATGTGTAGGTTACATAAATCAAAGTATCTCGTTCCTTGATTTATGTAACCTACATATCTCGTTAACTAGCAAACACCGTTAATTCATCCACAGTTCTAACACCATATAAATACACTAGCTTTAAGACTTATTATGGTATTAAAGTCATCATAACATTAGTGTATTGGCCACAGGCCATTATTACGAACATGGCCCACCCACTTACAATAATACTAATGACAGCTTTTCATAGCCATGTTAAATACTGTAAAGGCTCATTTACACAAAGAGATTTTATGGCAACCGATAAGCGATAATCGAATGCAGTTACAGACGGACTCCGGACTCCTTTTGAACGCACTCCAGTTGACCAAGTCGCCATGAAAACGGAGAAAAATCCTCGAATAATTTCACTAAATAACAAACAAGTTGGAAATGTCAATTTAATTGATTCGGGAGCAAATAACTTAGAATATGGGTGATGATTGTGAAAATTATTATACACGCGGGGTAAAAAAAAATATAACGAGTTTTCAGCATTTAATTAAATCGCCTCGAAAGAG
Organism: Mamestra configurata; assembly: GCA_002192655.3. NCBI lineage: Eukaryota > Metazoa > Arthropoda > Insecta > Lepidoptera > Noctuidae > Mamestra > Mamestra configurata. The sequence goes on along the minus strand of NDFZ01005397.1, from coordinate 188,953 downwards.
TTTCTTCCGTGAGTTCCTCGATTTTTATGAGTGTAGTGAGATTTTCAATTTACGAGTATCGGCCGAGCGATTCGCCCTGACGCATATTATATTCTCATGGTAGGTATCTCGGTTTCTCTATCCAGAAACTGTTTCCATGTAAACTAGTCTTAATAATCTGTCAGTCTATAACCCAGCACATTACTACATCATTTGTCGTCGCCTGTCATCGTTAAACATTTGTATTAGAAACCCCGCTAATACGTTTTCTATGTGGATGGCAAACACAAGTTTACTATTACTCGTAAATGAACGATTTAGATCTCTCGACTTATCGCTTGTAAATGGCTTTCTCGCTGTGTGAGAATTAGAAATGGTACTACATTAGCATCAAGCGGCTAATATCCTATCAACATAATATTTTATTCTTTTACTTTATTGCACACACAAAGACAGACATAACCGGACCGCTTATGCACAAAGGCGAGTTTTTATTTCATTATTTTTGTAAAGTTTGAATTTGAGGGGAACTCGTGGCTACGTTATAATTGCCACACGGTTCGATCTTCGAGGGTGGCAACGATTGCCGTGGTCGATCCGTGGATGGGTGACCATATATTAGCAATCAGTTTGTTGAACGCCCTGATTGCTCAGGAACAGGAGGTCGATATATTTACGTGCACTCAAAGATCGATGACCAAGAATTATATTATTTTTTTAGTTAGCAAGATTCATTTTATGTTATTGGCATGCTATACGCTTTGGTGAAAACTGTTAGTATAGTAAGCAATCGATACTAAATAAAACGACATATCGAGACTTCTCCGCGCCTCGGAACACATGTGAAGCTGTTGTCCCTGTGCCCTGGTTGTCATTTGTAGATCTTTGACAGTGGTTACGGATGACTAGAAGTCAGAAAATCTGGCAGGAGCCTTGCGAATGGGTACCGTGGTACCCAATTATGGGGTTGTGTTACGCCCCGTGTAAAATACTGGCACTCAGTTGCATCCCGTTAGGCTGGAATACAACCTCAATATATCGCTGAAAAAAATATGCTTGATGTTTCTATGGACAAGCTGTCATTTAAATATGTTTTAGAACTGGTCATTATATCTCCTTTCTTCGTTCGGTTTTAAAGTAGTTCGTACGAATCCAGAATTTTCAATCAAATTTATTTAAAGTTTTTTTTTCTCAGAATGTGCTTGTGGTGCAAGCACATTCACACCGCGCCCACGCACGTATAATCAAACCTAAGATTAATAATTTCTTCAATAAATTACAACTTTCTCTCAATGAAACTAATTGCTTCACAACTTATCCTACGCTGTTACGTAACTTGGATAAGTTAAAGTTATTGATAAGATCTGACCAGCCATCTTAATGTTCCTACGATAGCTTAGGTACATTGAACGCGCGTTTAATTGTCGCATAAAGACTTTAATTTAGATAGCATCGAATAACGCGTATTAGTTTGACGTTTTTATAGATTTGCATAAAATGTCTGCACATATTTCTGAGAAAGTATGTGCTAAGTACTGAGGATTATGTTTGGCACGAGTGCTGGAAATATGAAACCTTCTATTAAGCACTAGTAATAAAAAAACTTTTTTACAAAAAAAATACAACCGACTTCCAAAAAAAAAACACTATTCAACGTATTAAAATAACTTTAATTTCGGAAGTCAGTGTTTTTGGTTGTTTCTTCGTATTTTAACACCGACTTTTATTTTTCACTTTTTAGTGGTACCTTACAACACCACTGGAAAGTCACAGGAAAACAAAACACGCAATTTCGTTTACTAACGTACTTGGATGATATAATTTCTATTTCCTCAAGCTATTTTAATTTAAAAACCAAACTACTAAACCGATTTTGATGAAATTTCTATGGAACCAATCGGAACATATATCCTTTCACATGAAAACATAATTTTTCTAATCGGTTCATAAATGACGGAGTTATGTGACGTTTTCTCCTAGTCAAGAAGTCCCAACTCAACAAAACACTATCTAAGGCAATTTAATAAATAATTAAATGATTTCAAGAGCACAATATGGTGAATAATTTGTCATAAATTATACGACTACATTTACAAATTAGTGATAATATAAAATCAAATTTCTATTAACAACATAATACCATATTTATCTTAATTCGATCCGGTCATTAACTCCAATCAAATATACAACGAATCATTTGACATTTCTAAATAACATGAAATTACAAATTGACTATTCATTTCAGGTGTCAAATTCCGACATTATAGCATGCGATTGTTGTTACGTAAGTCGCACGTTGTCGCGTAGTGAATGGGAGGCTTTAGTGGCGGAGAAAGCACGATGACCGATGCACCTTTATGTAAATAAATAATAATTTAGTTATGTGAACTTTGTAGTGTTAAAAATACAATACAATTGACACGTGGTTATGCAATAAAATTGTGTATTTATGTATTGTTTGTAAAGGGCAAAGGGAAGAGGTAGTGAATGAAAGAGTTACGACAATTGTTAGTTTTTCTTTGTGATTTCGTGGATCGGACAATTATAGCTGGTATTTTCTGTCAACATCTCACCGTGTAAACTTAAGTGGAGTGAGCGTGAAGTGAACTGTCATTCCATCTTGATTGTCTGGATTGACAGCTCACTTCATGTTCACGATGAGAGGTTTACAGAATCGCACTGCAGTTGTTGTCGAAGTTATTGTAACTGTTAGTATATCCCACTGCTGGGGAAAGGGCGATTTGAAAATTAATGAAACAAACTTAAAACTTTTGAATCGAACTTCTCACTAATTTCATAACCTAATTTACTTTTTCAGTATTCTGAATTGAGTATTTGGAGGTAAGAACGTGTCAAAACCTACTTTAATGCCGAAAATGTTTGACACGTTTTCAGGCTGCAGTAGTTTAGCAAAAACTCAAATTCTTAATTCAAAATCAGGTGCCACTATATCAACCAGAGGGCAACGTTCGCATTCGTATGTCAATCTGTCACTGTCAAAAAAGTTTCATTTTCCCAACATTTTTGACAGATTGCGAATGAGATGCAAATTCGAACGTTTTTAAAAATTAGTAGAATTAGTACTCAGTATTCATTATTCTGTCGTAAAAAAATATTTCTTGATCATAGAATTTATCGCGTAACTTTGCCAAGGCTAACATGAGATAAAATGTAATAATTTCTATTCTAAACCTTAGTTACAGCCATCAGAATTATGACGGTAATCTGGATCAGTCCTCTTAATCTTGAGGTACCAAACCTGTACTGATTACACAATCATACCTTTATCGCAGTGGTGGTCAACTTTTGATGATAACCTTGTGTTACTAGTTAACACTGTTACAAGTGTTTAACTTACATAAAAAAGGAGGTTGTCAATTTGTCTGAATGTTTTAGTTTTCAACAGCGACTCTTTAGTCTACATATCTATTCGAAATCAAATCCAAGATATTTTTGAAGTGATAACTTCTTATGGGAGGGTAAACCGCTTCGTAACGTAACGCGTTACGGCGCCAGTCTATCTGGCTTCCCTTTCTCTCACGCATACGGCAGCGGTAGGCAGGCTCTTCCTCTCTCACTCTAACCCTCAGCGCTAGTCGTATTTCGGACAGGGGAAGCGTCTGTATATTAAATAGTTCAACTTAGATTAGTTTAAGTTATCACTTCAGCCAAATTCAGTTCAGCTACCGAAATTGCAATATGGAGAGGAACAATCAAGAATCTAAAGAACGCGTGCCATACTTATGCAATATTAGAATTCGTTCAGCACACGATCCAAAGGTTGGGCATCCCTGCTCGGGAACCAAACCCGCTACTTGACGACCGTGTCACTAATGTGCGGGCGGCGCGTACAAAGAGCCTGCATATTATCGTACTACAAAAACTGACACCTTCACCAGTTTATCCTGACACACGGGAAAATGGGCTACCAAGCATTTATGTACTGATTTCGACATTTCGAGTAGGTATGGATAACTCGAAGAAAACAAAACTGCATTTTTTTGATGTGAAACATCTATAGCCGCGGGTAAAACCGATTTTTGGCGTGGCGAGCATATATATAGTCTATATGTATTGTTTCATTATGTTGTATTTAGTTCCTGTCGTAATCTGTTCTTTTTTGCATATTACTTGTACAAAATAATTTTGATGTCGATGTTGATGACGTCTGCCGGGCGTCCCGTGACGGCTCAAAATTTTTTTCAAGATACACTTTTGATACATGTTTTTTATTCAGTGCCTTTTCACGCGTTATTTTCATAGAATAGTGATTTTTTTTTACCAAAATGTAACCTGAAATGAACTATATAAAATGTACCAGTTTATTTAAAAACTTATCTTCGAGGACTTACTGGTGGAATTCGCATAGCTTGCTTTTGCCTTCCATTCCAAAATATCAAAAATGCACAACGTTAATGTTCAAGTTTTCACTTCTGCCAGCACTCCCGGAGTGCAACCCGTTGTTTGTTTTTAACCATAGCGCCACTATGAAGAGCTCATCTTACACTGGGTACTTTTCAGTAGCGCCACCGTGTCACGGCACAGTTATAGGGTTAGGAATGCCGTCCCATTTCCGACCGGCCATTTGTACCCCGGCCATTTGTACCCCGGCCATTTGTACCCCGGCTATTTGTAACCCAGCCTGTTTTTGTAGATCGTAGATTTAATGACGCAAGTGTGTTAACTTGATGGTTCTGATGTCGGCACGATTAGGCGCAAATGATAGTGGAGCGCTACAGGCCAAAGCGCTACACAGGTATTAGAGGAATGTTGGGATAAAATTATCAGAAAGCCAATTCTCTCGTAGTTAAAAACTATAAATACGAGTCACAATCTCATCTCGGTGATATTCAACGTCAAAATTTTGTGAAATAGTAGGAAAATTAACCTTTTGAACGCCATTGTCACGTATACATGACAAGCAAGCGCATGCCCTGTACGCCAAATGTTACCAATATGTGACAAAAAGTACGGCGAATTTTTGGCTTGGCGTTGCCGTCGGGGGCACGCCGATGCGTTTATCAGATCAAAACCAAGATTGGAAAGCGAACCTTCTTCAATAATAAGGTAATTGCCCCTCTGGCTTTCTTAAAATATGGTTCAAAATCATTTATAAGTAGTTTTTCCTAATTTTACTTTGCACTTTCTAGCTTTGCTTATAATATGTATTATAAGACTAAGACTTACCACATGATACTTTCTTATTTCTAGTGTCTGAGATAAGTATGTATGTATAAATAGCCTTTGCCCGCGACTTCGTCCGCGTGGAATAGTTACTTCGGGCAGCCATTTTTATTTTTCAAAAACGCTTAATCATATGTTTATTGCTGGGGAGTTTTGTTGCGCCACTTCTTCTTCCCAGCTAAAACACTAGGAAGTGGTGACGGGCGGGCGTTTTGGGGGACTGTCTTTATGTAGAACTTTGACGTTCAAAATGTGCTGGCACTCAGCCTTATTTGAATAAATGACTTTTGATTTTGATTTTGTTTATTTATTTTGTATCAAGTGCCTAAATGCAAAGGTTCGGTGGTTTTATCTTCAATAATGACGGACTCCCATACAAACTTCCACCCCACTTTTCACCCCATTAAGGGATGATTTCTGGGATAAAAACTATCCTATGTCCTTTTCCGTGACTCAAACTATCTCTATACCAAACTTCATCTGAATCGGTTCAGCGGTTTAAGCGTGAAGAGGTAACAGACAGACAGGCAGACACACTTTCGTATTTATAATATTAGTTTGGTTTCTTAATAATTTTACTCATGTTTTTCTATCCTTTTTTTCAGGTGTATATCATTGGAGTTGGATTTACAAACCTGTGCAGTAAACTGTAAGTTTTATTTTATTTTGTCATTAGCTATAATTTGGTTTAATAGTAATCCCTGTTATACGTTCTGGATTCGTTTGTTCTTCATTTTCCACAAGTGTTCTGGATACTTGCGAATAGATTTTACTGGTAATTAAAAAATCGGCATTCAAATTGCGGCAGTGTATTCCAAGTATGCCTTATATAATTACTAGTACCTGGATGACCGAGCTTTGCTCGTTTTTTTTGGTTAACGTTTCTTAAAAATATAACCTAGTTTTTGTTTTTTTAAGGATGGGAAATCATCAAATGACTTCTTCCGCTCTGGGTGGAGCGGAAGGGCGTGTCAGACTTACTGACTAAAACCCATCCGTGTTCCTTCTAAAGCCCTTTGCGTTCCAGGGCTTCGGTGACAGGTAGATAGATACTTACTATAGTAATAAATAATCGTCACACGTTTATTACTACAATTAATATTTAACGTAGATACAATAAATCTAGACCAGCTAGAAACGTCACAAGACTCCGATCTTCATTAGCTTTGCTTCCCACATCACTATTAAATTGAAGCCGCAACACAAAAACAATAAGACAAGCGGAACTTTCCTCTCATTAAGACATTTCACCCGGATTCTCTCGGATGATCACAAGAGTATCTATGTCAATAGACATACAGACCACAGCACTTGATCAGACTTGTATATGAGTGTTTTTTATTGGATGGTGCAACGACATACTGACTTCAATGACTGATGGTATAAAGGCTTGCATATCGTTAATAGTTCTCCCATCATTATCAGGTTTCACTTTAATATGGGTAAGGGAACTCTGTACCTAAGAAACAACGTCACCTCCTTGTCTTAAAAAGCATAGTACGTACTACCGGGATACCTCTAGGTACCCCTTACCTAATAGCCTATAGAAAAGATTGCTGTTGCTCGAGTACGATTTAAATTAACCATAGAAAGAAAGAAAGAAAGAAAGAAAGAAAGAAAACTAGCTTATTTGGCACACACACAGACACACATTGTAGATACAAATAAAAGCTATCTCTTTCAAAAGTTTATCTTTCTTACAGAAGATCTCTGACTGGCCTGTTGGTCGAGTGGTAAACCGGAGGTCGTGGGTTCGATTACCACCCAGGAAAATTCATTGTGTGATAGCATGATCACTTGTTCTGTGTCTGGGTGTAATTTGTCTATAATATGTATGTATTTAGAAATGTATAAGTATGTTTATCAGTTGTCTGGTTGCCATAGAACAGGCTCTGCCTAGTTTGGAATCAGATGACCGTGTGTGAGTTATCCAAAGATATTATATATTATTATAATCTCTCATAAGAACAATGACTTTTAAAGAACCTTTATTCGTGATATAGAAGCATTTTATTGGGTGCCATACTAAGCACGCTAAGCATCGCTTTACAAACATAAATAAGTAAAGCAAATATAAATCCATCCTACATCAAAATTCTCCCAGCACCCAATACCTTCCGGTATCGAATTGTAATCTAATAATAAGTATAGTAATATATGCTAACAAAACATGGTCATGTGCAGTGAATACCGACTTCTTCCGTAGTTATGTACCTTCACCCATGTATGAACATAAGTACATAATGTATCGTGTGTTGAATCTAAACGAGCCAGCAATATTTTTGCAAGCGTGCTAAACTTCAATGTCTTCAGTTTTGAATGACAATGTGATATTATTTCATATTGGGAAACAGTGTTGCGGAAATCAATAATTTATTTTATAGTTTTTGAAAGCAAGATTGTATTAAGAATTGGTATTTAACTCCTCGGATTTAAAACTGTCTAGAGAAACATAAACCTAGCATAATTAGCCTATAATGTTCCTTCTTCTAAGACACAGGCCTCCCCTATATGGGAGGAACCTGGCCCAGTGGCCAACTGGAGGGGCCAACAACCACTAACCCGGAAGAGCCAGTTTGGCCCTCCGAGCTTGGGCCCAGTGCAAGTGTGTAGAAGCCACATGTCTTCATATTTGGGTTCTCACGATGTTATCGCTTACCGTTTTAAGAGCACTACCTTGGTTTTGAAGCCACTACCTACAACCTGTAGGTAGATCAGAGCTGTTGCTACTGGGCTACCACTGCTCAAACGAGAAGCCTTTAGTTGGAAATGCTCTAATTCATTATCGTTTTGTGTCAGATATATTATTATTTACAATGATATCTGCCCATGCAGAACTGAACATTCTTTCTTCTTTCTTTGACTAAGACTGCTCCAATGAAAACTTGTTCTCAGGCATTTAGATTAGTTCATTATCACGGTAATGACCACTCAACTGACTCCTGAAACAATTTCCATGTCCCCATCTTTAATTCAGTAAGAACGCCAATAGATGGCGTTGTGGCCAATTGAGCGTGGTCATCGGTAATGCCGGGAAGCTAGCGCTGGCTTCCGCTGCGGCCTGACGACACAGATGCCGTTTTAATGGCCAGGCAACTCACTGACCATCACTAATATGCTTGAATGTACTTAAGGGAATGGGTCGATGGACTAGCGAGGCTTGTTTGTTTGTGATTATGTTTGTTTCTTGGGAACTATGGATTTAATTGGAGTTGGAGTTATTAACTTCGATCTTCATTCATGAAAATCTCTTATCCGGAATTATAAATTCTTAAGGAAATTACAACAGCCACACGGGTCGATCTTCAAGGTTAAGATAACGTTTACCGAGGTCGGTCAGTGGACCATCTTAACATATCAAGACTCCTCCGACGCTCGGTTCCTCGGAAAGCGCTATTGGCCCCGGCTGCCTCGCCAGAATCATGACAGTAATCTGACACCAGTATCTTACCAAAGGGGTTTCGTGTTATATACAAATTCTTAGTTAAACTTCTTGTTCTAGTTCGTAGCTCCCCCCAGCGATACCCTAAGCCGAGGCCCGTACCCCACAAGGGGTGCTCCTTAGCGTGTTGTCACTTAGTTTATAAGTTTTTTTACAGCCCTGGCTGAAGGCTTTAATATTTATATGAAGGCCACCACAGGCAAGCCCGGTTAAGCAGTCGACAACCTCAAGTTAAACTTTGAGACGCTACTCAAAAAAAATAAAATAAAAGAAAGCTTCTAAGTATCGGTGAGCAACTTGCCTTAAAACCGTAAAAATACAATGTTCTATTAAAGCAACAAAAACATGCACGTTTTAAGTAAAGTAGTTATTTGAGAACTTTTGAAAGAGTAACATGCGAGCTGAAACGATCAATCATTATCCTCTTCGCATAATAACCAGTTACGTATTGCGCAAGACGTTCATAATAAAATATATTTTCTAAACATTAAAACAAAACATCTATCTTCCGTTTTATGAAAATAACTTATTTTATTGGCTGCACGTTCAAGGTAACAGTGCGGACACGCGATGTTTTTATTATTTGCCTTGTTTTCTTCACGATTCGTAGGAACAATTACATTGTATGTTTTAGATAGGACGCAAAAATATATTCGCTTATGTGAAAGTTCTTCTAACCTTATTTTAATTATTTTGTGGATGGCTTACCCCAAAAGGTCTCCCAAGGATCAATTACCTGGTAAAAACCGCGGGAGCTGTTGGATGCTAGGAGTACAGATGTAGTCGATTTCGCGATGCCTGGAGGTCTGTTCTTCAATGGACGTCTTTCGACTGAAATTATTCGACTCATCGCCGCAAGATTGCCTGCTTGTCGGTCTTCTACAGATTGTACTTCGGGGACAGTGTCCAGGAACTCTACGACCTCATTCCACCGGCCCCCTTCTACTATCGGACATCTAGCCGCATTGCACTTTACCATCCCTACCTTGTTGCTATTCCACCAATTCGCACTAAACGTTTCCAAACGTCTTTTATAATGCGCACAGCAAAGGAGTGGAACTCTCTGCCTGCGTCTGTATACAACCCTAATCTCTTCAAAATTAGAGTGAACAGGCTTCTTCTGGGTGATTTCGCTCCATCGTCGACTTTGGCTCTGTCATCTTTGACCTAGACTAGAGTTAAGAGCAAACTTATCTCAAATAAAAAAATTAAAAAAATGGCGGCTAAAATTTGACGGTCACAGCATTGCTGGCTTAGAAGTGGTTTTCTAGGTAGACCAGGGATTTAGGGTCACCAGAATAAACTGGTTATTAAAACAGGGCTCGTTGTTTTCTCGATGCTTGGTGACCTCTACAAGCAGGTCAAGACCTTTTTTTTTTTAAGGATGGCAAATCATTACTTCTTCCACTCTGGGTGGAGCGGAAGGGCGTGTCAGACTCTTACTGACTAAAACCCGTCCGTGTTCCTTCTAAAGCCCTTTGCGTTCCAAGGCCGCGGTGACTCTTTCGAACTAATTCCGCAACCCTGGCAGGAAGCAGATCAAGACCTAGATGATGATTTTGAAGACTAGTTTGATCAACATTCTCGACTACCTTCGTTTTCTTCTGGGCCTGAAATTCATAAAGTTCATAAAGTACCAAAATAATCAGTCATGTTCGTTTAAGTCATGAGACTTACTTGTAAGTCATCAGTAAGTAAAGTAATCTCATTTACTTCGCTTTGCACTCATTGACCTCATTTTAACCGATTTGTGGTTTTAGAAACGTGACCATTTTTAACTGTCTGCTTCACACAGTAAACATGTAGTTTAGTGTTTGTTTTTCTTGCGATTTAAGCTGTATTTGAGTTTATCTATGTAAGTTTTTCTAGCAATTATTATTTTTTATTTTTTTTATTTAATATGGGTTTGCTCTTGACTCTAGTCTAGGTATAGATGACATAGATGACAGAGACAAAGTCGACGACGGAGCGAGCTTACCCAGAAGAAGAAATAAAGAAAAATAAAAAGTATTTTGAATTTCTCAAGAATTTGGATACCTACTTATTAAGAAATCAAAAAAATGTCTTTACAATAAATTAATTCTACAAATAGATGAGAGAAAAAGTTACTTTGAGAAACAGATTAATTTTCGTCCAAAGAATTTTTCCAAATTGACAGAAATCTACCTATGTTTGGAATAATGCTGAACTTGGTAAAAAAAAGCGACACAAGGTCAAGCTAGGCTATAAGCTGAACCCAGCCATAACAGAAGAGGCTAGGATTACAGTGAACAGACGTAACAGACATTCTACGATAGTAGCACAAAAACATGATCAACAAAGCCGATACTGGTAACATAAATATACCAACACTTTTTTCCCCAAGATCTGGTCGAATTAGCAACAGTTCCGCTCCATTGGATTCGCACATCTTCCGTTATCACACCGGGCACGATCGATAACACATTCCGGTCTAACTGAATAAGTCGGACTATCGGTGCCATAGAGCATGGAATGCCGTGCTGTCAGCTACTGGAGATGTCATAGCAATTAGAGGCGCTCCACCGGGCTTACACCTGGTTCTTGAGTTCAAATCCATATTGTACCCACCTGGTTGCTAATACAATTTAGTTGTCGCGCTATTACGCTGACCACAAATTTAAGTCTTAATAACCATAGTCGCAACTGCCATGGGCTGTCATTTTCTATGAGTCAACACTGATTATTGATGGGTTTCGAAATGGGAACCAGCCCCGAAGCCCAATAGCCATAACATTTCTGAAGAAATTGTTATTAACTCAACTATGGCCAATTGTTATTCAATTTGTATTTAACGATCTCAATGGGTGATTACCTGGACACTGAAGTTAAGTTTTTGGTCAGTGCCCAATTGATATAAGATAATGTCATCTAAAGCAGTGCCCGACGAAGTCTCTTCGTGTTCTGTGGCCGGCACACTCGGTGCTCCGGTAGTGCGTGCGCGGATCTCATCTGCCACTTGCCACACGCCTGCGCCTGCGCAGTTCCCACGAAAGTGCTGTAACTAGGTATGTGCTAGAAAGACATGAAATCATCGTACGATCGTAACTTTTCCGAGAATGTTGACAAGATTGCGTGTCTAGACGTCAGCTGATTTTTTCAGAGATGCTGAAGAAATTGGAACATCGTTATACTAAAATTATGAAGCTTCAAAAAATAAGATAAAATAACGGACGAAAAGAACTACGAAATCTTAGAGTCTTAAGGGAATATATAAGGATTATGAAATAAGGTGATGATAGGTGGAGTAAGGCAGTGACCGAGTGGCGCCTGAGGACTGGAAGAAGAAGTGTTGGTCGGCCGGCGGCGAGATGGGCGAACGACATTGTTGCCATCGCGGGTAGAACCTGGATGAGGCTGGCACAGGAACGTGGAGATTGGCATAAGAGAAGAGAGGCCCATGCTCAGCAGTGGGCGAAGTCGGGCAGTGGATGATGATGATGATGATGATGAAGTGAGAAGAAAAGTAATTTTATGGTAATACGTCCATTAATCTTTCGACTTGTTAATTCAACAAGACAGTCATTAGAATAGCTAATCTTCAAGATATGAATCGTCGACATCTTTCAGACGTTGACGCATAAAGTATAGTCATCTTCGGATACGCCGAAAAGAATGTGACTATCTAAGAAATATACAACATTCTTTAGAATCCAGCTGTTGAGGAGAGTCACCACTAGTCACTAAGACAATAGAAACGGTCCACTGCAAGTGGCGTGATCTACAAACACTTGACACACTCATGCAAGTCATACACTCTTGTAGATATACAGGGAGACTTAATGACATTTGAGAATACCATTCAACGGTTCTTTAAAGACTTAATGACGATAAGTGAGAATAAATGGAATTACAGAAAATCCTGTCACGTGAGTTGCAATTTCATAATAGGAAATCGATTTCTTTGTCAGAATGAAGAATCGTTATTTTCACACTTAGGAAAACATACTCAATTTGTTGGAAACGCTACTTTCTTGCATCTTGATCATCAATCAGCTCATAAAAGTGTTGCCAGCACACTTAAAACTAACACCTTGTATGAAAGATCTGCACTATTAAGAATTGAGGGTGTGTGCGTGCGTTAGAAACACAGTTTTCCGATGTGTGTCTTTGTGTGATCTTGTAAAAAACAGTTTTTTATTATGTGTGATCCACCTACACAAGTAAGTACAGTCAAACGAAGAGGTTACTTCCTTTACAGACAAGTAAGTTAGAAAATATGCATAAAATGATGTTTGGAGGGGGTAACGATATCAAGTTTTCTACAGTTCTTCTTGAATCATGTATTGACTTATCACGATGGTAATGGGTATAGAACAGTATTATCAATTCAATTCAGTCTATCGCACTCCACTGCTAGCCATAGGCCTCTCTAACGCTTCGCCACAACACCCGATTCTTTGCAGTGTGCCTTCTACATCATGTTTGTGCCAGCCACCAGAAGTGTGACGTTGAAATGAATATTTTTGCCTGTAAAGTTAACAGTCCTGCTTCTACTCTTCTCGTATTCATATCAATTAAATACTTGCATCTAATATGATCAGCGCTTAGTCTACCTACCCATTTCCTTGACTGTACACATGTATCATATGTGCACAGTTGAGCATGTGTGCGAGTGTATCGATGCTTGACGCCGCAGCTTCTGCGTCGTGCTCCATTTCCTGCGCTCGCGCATTGCACAAGCCGCCGCTGCCGGACAATGGCGCTCCAGCACATGCGAACACCCCTGCTTACCTACTTCGCTGCATTGTTTGAATATCACTATGACAATGGATATGGATTATGACCTGACCGCCCCGTTAGATAGCCGTTAGAAGGAATATTGAATTGTATTGTATTGAAAGCGTTCGGATATGCTTTAACTGTTATAAAATGTTTCTTGAGAATGTAGAGGAAAGCCAGGGCTTCTGGTTTGTGAATATGTAACGGTTTTACAAACGTGTGCTTTATACGTATAAGATTAGGGAAAAAGTCACTTATCACTTTTGATAATGTGTGTGTGAAGAGTAAATATTTCAAAAACCACATTGTATTATATCGTCTTGATATATGAAAATCTGCACTCAGTGGATTCTAAGCGCCCGGAAACAATAATGCGGTAGGCCCTGAAAGATATAACAGATGGTATGTATGGGTTTTTCAAATCTGGCTCAGAATCGCAGAAGACCAAGAAACGTGAATATTGAGAAAGGAGTAATTTGCGCTGTAAAGAGGCAGACATAACAGAATCCGAATAATATTATGAAAAGCTTCACGCCCTTTACTGTTTAATAAAAAATATACGACCAATTATTTCAGTCAGTTGCTTTGGTTTCACGCATTTTTCAATGCATATTATTACCAGGAAGGAATGCAAAACCCCGTTTCTTCAAGCACTTTTTTATTTACAAACAGTGCAATAGTTTGCATCATTTGTACGACGTGTGGACAGGAATGCGATTCAATTTATTCTCGTCATAAAGTTGTTGCGAACATCCGGGCTGCGAACACCTGAGGCACCTGTGGATCTTGTGGGACTGTAGTACTCGCTACACGTGAGCCATTGACTGGTAACTTGTCATCATGTGGAGATTTTGCAGCTTTTAAATCATGCCTATTTGTATTTCTCATCAATAAGATGATTCAAGATGCGTCATGTGAATAAAGTAGATAAAGAATAAAATTGAAAGAAAAGAGGTTTATTTCACACACAGATACACAATAAGGAGCCTGAGGCCAAAGCGGCGCAAATACTGTAACCCTATTTGTAATTATAGTTTTGAGCCGTTTGGGGTCGAAACGCTAGGGTCAAGGGGTCCGCGTGCGCGTCTCCTTTTCAAGGACATATCTCGCCGACTGATCGACACTTTGCGTGACCAGACGGCTGGCTCGTTCTTTGCCCAAAGAATTAGCATTGCCATTAAACGTGGTAATGCTGCCAGTCTTTAGGCACGTTTCCGGGCTGAATGGCAATGCTGCCAGTTTTCTGGGCACATTTCCGGATGACAGCGATGCGTAGGAATACTTCGACGCATAAGTGTATTTTGTAAATATATCTACAATTCTACATATGTGTTAAGTTAGGTGTCTTAATTTTAAAACCAAATCATTATGTGCCTCACGGCCGCGACAGATAGGTCTAAGAAGTTCAACAAAATACCAGACAACTAGTAGTTGCTGACAAAGTTTTTCGACTGAACCTTAATACTACTTTTTGGGACTTGTTGGCTCTCACGACAATGATTCAGATTTTACTTTACTGGACCAAAATATCGCCATGTCCATGGCATTATCTTATAGATTATATTTAGGCTGCATTTTTTGGGGCACAGAATAGTATATGGTAATAAAGCACAAACATAAACTGCATGCATGCAATTGATCTTTTTGCACACGCGAATATCTCACGACATGAAATGAACCTGTTATAATAAAAAGTTGATAATAGAACTTGCTTTAACTATTCTAAACTTACTTCAATGCTAAATATAACAGCGGTCTAAAATAAAGTTTATTAATAAACAAGAATTATTAATGATTCAAATTCTCAGCACCTGGACGATTATTTTGGAGACTAGCAACTTGGTTCCCCATACCATACGATTAATAACGCCAGAATGCATTTCAGAAATACAAGTTTCATACTGGTACATGACTCACGGTGCCTCGAACACATCATCAATCTAAACGAGGCACAACTGGCTAGACTCGCAGACAGCACTGGACTCTAGCTGGCTGAACGAGAAAGTGACACTTTTCACTTTCAAATGTAATATGGGCTTTTGGTAAACAATGTACACGTGCAAGTTTGTATGTTTGCACGCATGAAATCATTTTTGAGACATTCAAAATGTCACTTCAAAAGTTTCGATACTAGTTCTTGGCAGAAAAAAAATTTAAGTCGTTTACCTGACTGACAATACACAGTCTACATCACTAACGGCCGGTCTCAATAACGTATCTACCTTTGACCAACTGTCAAATTATCTACCGACAGCTACTGTTGTCAAAGGTCAAAGGTAGATACGATATTCAAATTCTCTCTATCCCTGGCCTGTTGGTTTGTCTGGCCTGTTGGTCGAGTGGTTAGTGACCCTGACTGCTAAATCGGAGGCCGTGGGTTCGATTCCCACCCAGGACAAATCTTTGTGTGATGAGCATGATCATTTGTTCTGTGTCTGGGTGTAATTTGTCTATAATATGTGTGTATTTAGAAATATATAAGTATGTCTATCAGTTGTCTGGTTGCCATAGCACAGGCTCTGCCTAGTTTGGGGTCGGATGACCGTGTGTGAGCTGTTCCGAGATATTATTATTATTTTATTGAAACCGGTCTTAAGTCAATAAGCATATTTTTTTTACAAAAGTTTCATAACGAAAGTGGGCACTGACCAAAGATTTTTAGAAATCTTTCCCAAAAAAATGAACTAGGGTATAAACGTTTTCATGTAAGCTTAATTTTTACAGATTAGGTTAGGTTAAAAACCTACAAATATGGCAGAGCTCAGGCTTTTGCTCTATCACCAAGCGACAATTAACAGTAGTGTTATTCTGTACAATCTCAAATATAAAAAAAAAATCCCGTGAAAACTTGTATGAAATTAACTCTCGATTCATCCAATCACACCTTGATTGATAAGCTCACTCCACTTAAGTTTTCAGAATACCTAAGTGCCTAGGTAAACACTGAGTAGTCACAAAGCCTATCACATTATAATGTTAGATAAAACCACATATGACACGACTACTCTAGTGGTCACTGTGGTCAGCGCTACTGACTAAGGACATGATTCAACAAACATGCAATTGCATCAACTCAATTAATGCTGTTTAGGAATCTGATGTGCCCCAGATTCACCAAGCGATCAATACCAAAGATGGGAATACTTAGGTATACAGTGGTGCAACCAGAAGCCAACGTCCTTGGAGTACGTTATTCTGTAAATATTGAGTACCTACTAGCTGTTCCTCGAGGCTCTGCTGCTGTTGTTGGTTAAGATACCAAAGGAACCGTACATTCTGCCGGGATAAAAAGTTCCTCAGCGACGCGAGTGAAAGAATTACCATAATTGGATCTGCACTTCCAGGTCAAAGTCAATTCATTTATTTCAACTAGACCATTAAAAGGCACTTTTGAACGTCGAATTTACGGTTTGAAATCAAAATATTAGTGACTCTAGTTGTCCATTCGCAAAAAGTAGATTCTTATGGAGAAGAATGGACAAGACCATAGTTACTCTTTTCAAATATAAGTTTTATAATATTTTGTATACATACATTGATCAATTGATTATATTATGTGAGCACAATGGAGGAGTGACTTTTACAAGCATATTTAAAAATAGTACCTTCAAAATATTAGTAGCTGAGATTTTACCTTTAGAATTATTTTGATTAGACGTACCAAACTAATATGGTGAATTGAATACCAATATTAAATTCAACGTGCTCATTGGAAAATTGACTGTCACAAACTTTCGCAATAGGAGCTATCAGATGAAAACTATAATCGATGATACATCTCGCTACAAGGAATTCTCCGCACAGTAAAAGCGGCGCATTTTGCAAATTCTCATTGAGGCACGTTTTCTCGGCATTCACAATTTCTCTCCTGATGCTTACGCCAACATTCAATACATTAGAAATAAACTGTAATTACAAGACCAACCTTATTACCATTTTCAATTCTAATTCACACAGGCTCTCTCTCTATCTTTTCATCGTGATATGTCCACGCCGGCGCCGATACAATCTACTAGGCGTCACATAAAAGCAGCAATTATTTATTGGCAACACCAAGTGAAACCAAGTTATTAATAACCGATGATATTACCTTTACCTTATAAGCACCTGTTATAGTATTTTTATTAACTTAGAAAGTGAACTAAGTTCGAAAGTGGTTAGGTGTCTTATCAAATGGGAGTATGTGGTGCGAAATTACGTTTGCTGTTATAAAACGTTATGATAGGCGATAACAGGTTTTATTAATAGTGCTAGAAGGTTGATAAGTTGTTTGAGAAGCTGTATCTTGGTTTGTATTATTTCGTAGATAGTGACAGTGGTTGTGTACAAGGTTTGCTGTACGTTCAATGCCTCTGTTGTTTTTGTTTGGTTACTGTAATGGCCGCTTTGATCTGTAGTGCGTCGGCATTTTTGTAATAGTATATTTTGTTCATTGTTTGTTTATCAGAACATGGCGCCATCATCACGTTTTGTGGTACAACTTTAAAAAGTGAAACTATATTTGTGCTGTTTCTCGAGCTCCGTTTTGACAAGTTCTTTTGTACTTTTAATTTATTTGTTTGTTTTGTGAACTCAATAAAATAATTAGGAATCCGAGAGGCGATTGACATATCACAGATTATACAGCGTGTGAATTTTTTTGATGTAACAATTTTCGGTATTTATAACACCAAATAAATCTCAATGTTATGTAACTAAATGTCAGCACCAATTAAGAGGTGCGATTAATAACACAATTATACAAGACAATTTGTCACACTAAATCGACAATTTTACAACCAAATCGTGATTTTTCTGTCCTCTATCATTTATTATTTAAACTGCATAGCGTCCATCTTTGCTATGATAATGTATTGAACACACATGGCCATAAGTTTAGCCTCGGTTTAAAAGATTTACATATTTATACGGATTGACCCAGTAAAACAATGCTAACCGGTGCGTTTTTATATAACGATAAATGCGTGTTCATAATTCATGAATGCAATATGTTTGAGTCTGTATGAGTTGATCGTAAGATGACGGATTTTATTTGTGAATTGAACATTCTTTGATAGATATTTTTTATTTCATGTAGCTGACAATTAATAATGACTGATATCGTGATTTGTCTGCTACTAACCACAATGTCGCTCGCAATGTCGATTTTACATACAGCATATATACATCGCTCATAAAAGATGTCCACAACGAGTACTTACCGGTTTTTCAGTGACACCTCTAAAATAAACCAAGCAAAACCCATTGTATTCAAATAACCAAATAGTATAGTTAATCCATTACATGTCACACTTTAAAACAACAGAAGTTTTCTCCGTATGCACCCTCAAACCGTCCATCACATCAGCAAGATGTAAATAAAATACTAAACAAACCAACGTAACTTGAGAGTTAACAGTGGCGCCACTTGTCAAGGCGAAAAGCCCCATTAACCATTCCATACGATTAGTTCCTCGTTTTCCCGTCAACCAAGATTTACTGGTCACATGTCGCTCATATTTTGCGGTTTAACCAACAATGTTGAAGAGAAACGCGTGTAATATTGAACGATAAAACCTCGCTGTAACGGAGCCCATTAGTCTATGAAAGTTATATGAGTTTGACTGACGTAGAAAAGGCCTAGTCATCCTGGTCGTTAAAATATGGCTTACTAGCTGTGCCCGCGACTTAGTCCGCGTGGAATAGTGTACTTGGGTAGCATTTCTAATTATTAGGCTAATTATTTTACAAATAAAACACAAACGTATAAATACTTTAATGAGCTATTTGCAGTGTTTCACTACAAAGAGCTTATTCAATTATTTAAGTATATAAGCGCGCTTCCCCTTTACATCCTTGAGGGTAAAACTTTTACAAACTTTGAATATCAAGCTTCTAGCTCTAAAAATTACTTACACACCCCCCCCCCCCCC